>CBVK0100923693.1:0-28336 GCA_900067695.1 Picea abies | reverse complement strand
TGTTAGTACACCTATGGTGGTTGGTTGCAATCTTAGTAAAGATGATATTTCACCTAATGTTGATCAAAGAACATATTGATCAATGATAGACAATCTTTTGTACATCACAACATCTTGTCCTGATATAATGGACGTTGTTGATATGGTAGGTCATTATCATTCTACTCTTAAACAAAGTCATTTAGCAATTGTCAAGAGGATATTCAAATATTTGAAGGGTACAATAAATTATGGTCTTTGGTATCCTAGAAATCAGAATTTTCAATTAATTGCATATTCAGATGTTGATTGGCCAAATTGTTTGGATGAGAGAAAGAGAACCAGTGGAGGTGCATTATTCTTAGGTGATTCATTAGTAGCATGGGTTAGTAAGAAGTAGGGATATATTTCATTATCAACAACAGAGGCAGATTACATTGCTGCTACTACTTGCTTCACTAAGATTTTATGGATGATACAAACTCTTGTAGATTTGAAGGTAACTTATACTGATCCAATTCTAATTCACTGTGATAATACAAGGGCCATTAGTGTCTCCAAGAATCCTGTTCTTCATTCAAAGACTAAGCATATACCAATTAAATATCATTTTCTCAAAGAGTAGGTTACAAACAGAGTTGTTCAGCTGAATTATATTCCTTCCACAGAAAAAATAGTTGATATCTTCATTAAACCGCTTGCAAAATCTCAGTTTGAGTATTTATGCCATAAGTTGGGCACGACCCTGTTATCAAGTTAAAATAATCTATCTAATGAGGGGGAGTGTACTTATTGAATATCTGTTGTATTTTTGGTGAATGTAGTTCTAGTTTTTCCATTCATATTTGACAGGGGGAGTGTGTTTCCTTTGTCATCGATGTCAAAGGGGGAGAAGGAAAGATATTGTTGCATAATTTTTGAATTGCCAACTGTAGAATTGCCGAATTGCTAGAATGTAGAAAGATGCCATCAATGTCAAAGGGGAATATTGTTGGAGAGTTCTTTGTTTGGTGTGTTGTTTGTGTTTTCATTAATGTAAACTGATTGAGAATGAAAAGAGTGGGAAGGGGCCTGAAACAAGAAGTCACAAAGTCCTGATTCTCGAAGGAGATCTGGGCCGTCGGATCGCTGAAGGTCATGGACTGTTCATCTAGCATGAGGAAGTTCGGAGTTTGGGATTTCGAACATCAGAGAGAGGAGTTGAGTCTATGCAAGGTGTGCACATAGTCTACAAGGAGTGCACTGATGGAGTCTTTTTCGATTCAAAATATCAGAAGAGATAATTCTTTCTGGAAGTACATATGAGGCCTAAAGGATAGAATCATAGGAGAAGCCAAAGATCGAGGCCTTTGAATACTTAGAAATATTCTAAGTTGGGAGAAGTCACAAGCTCACGAGGAGGAGCAATAATGACCATTGGTTCAGGTGTTGTGAAATATCTAGACCATCGGATCAGAGTCCATACAGGAGGAGCATACAGAGGAGGAGATTAGATCCCAACCATTGGACCTGAACATGAGGACCAAAAACCATTGGATCTAGGTAAGGTGCACACAACTTAATATTTTCTAAAGCTCAGGAGAAATATTTGATTTGTTGATCTAAGAGAAGATCCAACCATCGATTCCTTTCGTTGGGAAGGAGATTTTAGAAATTCAGAGTTAGGAGAAAGGAGGAAGTTACTTTCAAAAATCCTCAAAATGTGAAGTCCCTATTCACGAATTGGATATCTGAACCATTGGATCATGGTAAATTGTGGATCATTGATCTGATACGGTGGAGTTTGGAGTTTGGGTTTTGAGAGAAAAGAGAAGAGCCAACTTTTGGGGACGCAAAGTGAGAAGTCCTGAAGCACTCGAGAGTTGAGCCCTAGGTCATAGCTGGAGGTCATATCATCAGAATTCTAAGGGAGGGGCTACCGAGCACTAAGCTCTTAATTCAGATTTCAGGAATCGAGAGATTCAAGAGTGTCTCATATCAAAATACCTTCCATACGAAGTTGCGAAAGACTCTGCATGTATAATCCAATGGTAGTGATTAAATTGATAATATGATCAAACGATTACTATTTCACTTCATGATTTCTTGACCATTTACGATTCAATTATATGAACTAAATCATTGTTCTTGTGTGTTGAAGATTATGTTCTTGGGATTTTGAGATTCAGAGTTTAAAAGATGATGTGAAAATTCATAAAAGAATAATGTCGTGACAGAGTGAGGTTGTCATTTCTCTGCTAAATGAGTTGAACCGTATGTAATGAAAATGACAGTATGAACATAGCAAGAAAAAAATTCAGAGATGAAGAACAGAAGGGGGACAGAGAAGAAATTGTAAAAGGATAAGAATGCATAAGAACCTTGAGCATGAGAAGAATAGAGGAAGAGTAGAGGGAAATAGACAGCAAGTGGAGCCAAGTATGAATAGAAAGAAGGAGAGAAAAATTGTAGAACAAAGAAGACGTGTTAAGCATTGAAATATCTGTATTTTTGCAAGGGTTTAATCAAAAAAAGTTTTATAATCAGGGTGGTAGGGTGGTGCTAGGGAGGAATGTGGTCCTCTTTTATTCAATATTGTGCTTGAATACTGGGAGTTGCAGCTTCCATATAGTTGTGGCTAGAAAACATGGTGGTAGGGTGGTGCTAGGGAAAACGAAGAGTTTTTTGTGTGCAAGTTGGTGCTTGTATAAGTGGAAGTAGGTTCTTCCATCCAGTTGGTGCTAGAGATCATAAGGAACAAATATGTTTCTTTCTAGTGGGAGCTAGAGAAAATTGAGGGTTGGTGCTCTCTACAAGTTGCATCTTGTTAAAGAAGAGGTTGTAGCCTCATTTTGAGTTGGTGCTCAAAGATAGATGATGTACAGAATATAAAAGACTACCTATCATTATAAGAAGAAGAGGTTTTCTCTCTTTATGGGTTTCCTCATGAATATCTGTCTCTGTGTATATCATGTGTGTGATTGATGTTTATTATTTTTGTTGTTCATGTCTTGCATAATCTTGATGATCACTTGGAGAAGATTAATAATATTTTAATAGACATAAAGTTCTTTAAGAATAGTAACAACTTATTCACCCCCCGCCTCAGCTGTCTTAGTACTTTCAACATGCACTACCTATCTTAGAAACAATAATATAGATGCAACGCTCTTTGTAACATCCCTCTGTTACAACAACAAACATCGATGTGTAAAATGTAATTTTTTTTTTCATTAGAAAATTAGATCATCATGACATAATTAATAACATCACAAGTTACACATCATCATAAGTAAATAATGACACATATAAGAATTAACATAATTAACAGTGATGAAAATCAATTCATAAATGTAAGAACCTATGTAATTCAACACAACATGATCAACTGAAGCAAATACAATAAATGATCAATCACGTCATTGAGTAATAACGAACTACCTGCCCAGGCTACCCTGCAAGGTTATGACCATTGTCAATGAAACATTTTCAATGATCCATAAACAACATCATAATATAATTGATTATATGTCACATATGCATGAGTGAAATACTCAAATCAATACAATCCAGTCCCTGACTCAATCTGGAGTTCGAGGTCCATTGATGCCATTGACATCCCAATCTATCATGTGTCAAGCACACTCAGGGAAAACTTGTCAATAGCATATGTCAATACACATATAATAAATAAAGTAAAATAATAATCCATCAATATCATCATAAATATTCATAAGAGAAACAAATAACCACATACTATAACTGGATCACTTGCACGCAAGTGTCCTCAAAGAATAATTCAATAACATGTGCTCGAAGAGAGGGATGTTATATAAAAGGTAGATACAAACATAGAATATGCATAAGAGTGGGTTTTTGATATCTTTCCCTAGAGCCTCTCTCATGGCATTAAAGGTATATACAAACATAGAATATGCACTACCTATCTTATAAATAATAATATAGATGCAACACTCTTCCTCCAGCTTTATCTCACATTCTTCACATAAAAATTTGAGTGTTTTAAACTCAGATAGATAGTTTTCAATGAAAGAAAAATCATTTGGACTTAAAGTCAATATTTTTTTTTCTAACTGATCTGATCAAATAATGTTGTGTTTACAAAACATAGATTCAATCTTTTCCCAAGCTTCATCGGGGTCATCAATTTATTGAAGGTGGAACATTAAATCAGGAGAGATGAACATTCTTATCAATCCACATACTTCATCACTCTTATTATCCCATTTGACTTTCTTATCAACATTAGTTGGTGCTTTTTCCTTTCCCAAGGTAATCAGGTACAAGCATTTACATCTTAATAAATCCTTCGTATGGGATTTCCATTGGAAGTAGTTGGTTCTGGTAATAAAAATATTACTGGAAGAAGCCATATTAACTATGTAGCTAATATGGATTTAAGAACTAAAACTGATAATCTGGATGGAAATATCTCAAAAAATTAGGTGATTTAAAAAAAAAATGGCACTGTAAATGGACTTTGGAAGTGAAAGTTATGCCCTTTTTAAAAAAGGCATAAATGGTAACCAAAGAAACATGTGGTGGTGATACCGCTCCAATTAACCTCAATTTTACAAATAAGTTTCTTTATGAAGTGAACCAAGTTTATTAAAAGAAGCAGGGATCACTTTTACAATTAAGTTACTTTATAAAAGAAAGTTGAATGCAAAATAAATAACTCTAAAATAAAATATTAAATCTACTTGTAGTGATTCAGTTTTATACTTGAAGTGAAATGCACTTTACAATGGACCATGAACTTTTTCAAAAAAAGTAACATAAAGAGGGACTTGAAATCAAGACCTCTTATTTAATAAGGCAACTTTTAACCAAGTGGGATAGAAAAACATATTGTATTGTTTAGTAGGAGGATTGGGGGCATTGTTGTTGTGGAAGACAAACTTGGAGAGCATGATAAAAAAAACTCTTTTCACACAAGAGACAATTTTCACTTCTTGATGAAAACAAGGGTTAGATCTCGATTAGCTTACCTAGAAAATGCAACTTTTCCTATATGTTTCTGATTTTCCAAGATCGCACAGGGAATGAGGAAAAAAAAATACACATATCTAAAAGAGTAGCAACATGAAAACAAATAATATAAACCCAAAGTAATACCCGGCAAAAAATTAAAAAGGGCGTATTCAAGGTTTATACCTTTGGATCGATGAAATGGTTGTATCTTGGGAAAATGGAAATCTTTTCGAGTTAAACGAAAAACATTTTTAATGGAAATGGGTGCTTTAGATGCAATGCAACAATCCTATCAGCCCATAAATGTACAAAAATGGTAGAAAATGGAGATGAGGTAACTCAGCTTCATGATCTTGATCTACAACAAGAGAGGGTATTCAAACATGATTTGATACCATGTTAGACAACATAGGTATTCCAATAGAAGATGAAAACCTTCGGTAAACACTCACACAACCAGATCAAAGATCAACAGAATGATGTTTTGACGTGGTAAAACCCCTATAGGGAAACATCCACGGCCCTAGCCAACACGGCCACTTGGAATAGTTTATTAATTCAAAAGACAAAGTTTACAGATATATTTTACAAGAGCATTTATCACAACTGATCATCGAAAAATGACCCTCCATGCTCTTTAAATAGATATCATAGACCAATTGGGTGTTACACCATGGATCAATGTAGAAATTAAGATCGAGGAGAATATGAACCGTCAGATCACTCTGTGTCAGGAACGTATCATGATCATTGGATTTCCTAACTACAAATGCATACTAAAGAAACACACTAAGAAACACACTTTTACCTAACGACACATTATTCCAAGTAGATCTTAACTAACTCCTAAGTGTCTAAATATCCTAACAATGGATAATAAATTAGATCAACACATGTTAAGGGGATGAATATAATATAAACAAATATTTTTCTAGTGTTGTAATTAGTAAGGACGTTGGGTCAATGGTGGTTGATTAAATAAATTATGAAAAGGAAATAACAAAAATGATTGGGATATTTGATGATGTTTTAAGTAGGATATAAAGGTGGATAAGAGGTAATAGGAGGGAGGGTAAAGATGGAGTTAAAATTAAGTTCAAGGTGGATTGAAAATGCATGAAGTAGCAATATGATGCAATATATGGAAGAAAAAAATGGTAATAGTTGATTAATCATAGTGAAGTGTGCTACACAACTGGTAAATTGAATGCATTCTATAAAAGTGAGAGAGAGTAGTTGGTTGGAGTAATAAATAAAAGGTTTATGAGATATTGAGATAATAATATGATGAGTGCATAGATAATATAAAGTATTATTTAAGTTAAGAAGGGATGATGTGTTTAGCAAAAATGCTATCAAATGTAAAGACACATGGAATTGTGTAAAATGAATGCTAATAAGACAATACAATATGAAAAATGTTACTGAACTCTAGAAAATATGTTAAGGAGTTATAATATAAAGAAAGCCTAAGTGATACCATAATGGCCTATGTTGTGAACAAAGAACTTGAGTTCATAATGATAATGGAAATTTCATGATGTTATGTTTTATTACATCGTGGGTTGTAGTAAGAAATTTGGACATAATGGAGGTCTGCTAAAGAGGGGCGACCGCAATTAATGTATTAATAGCCTCAACTTATTTTCGTCAAATGAAGGTCTAGTGGGACCACTATGGCTCAAGATATACTACCTTGGAGGATATAGAGACTATGCATCGAGACCATCCCACACTTTTGAACTTAACTTCAACATGAAGGTTCCTAAAGGATGGGTGTATGCAATGCTCCTTTTGACTTAGACATATAGAATTTCTTATGGCCTAATCATATCTTCATTTGTCTATTATTTGTGGAACATTATTAACTTGACATTTTAAATTTTAGACATATGGATCCATGTGGATGTAAATACTATGAATGTTTATCATTATGTGATTTATGATGAATATTATATGGTCTATTTCTAGCTTGAAAAATTGAATTTGAAAGATATTGGTACGTGGATACCAAGTTAATGCAATTACATGTTAATAGTGTAAGGATATGCATGAGTTTGTGTTATAAACTAACCTCTAGATTAATGGGATATGTAATAGCCAAAGAATGATGATAAAAAATGGTTGATGTCGTAAACATTGACCGAGAAAAAAAAAGTATGGTATGAATCATTGTATGTTAAATTATGTTGGTTCAAATGCATTGCTATGATATGTGGGAAACTGCAGGTTTTTCTATTGCATTCCCAACAACACAGTGCCATTGTATGGTCCATGATAGTGTGTTTACCCTAGTTCTATCAGGAGGGATGGAGGCATTTCCCACTGGGTATCCTACGAAACCTGGAGTCATGGGAGGATAGTGTTAGGTCACACTCCCCTAGACGTGTGATGATGACTGCCAGTTGCCTGATTGATGTGGATTTTAGGGGGTATATGGTCTAAATTTGGATGCAAAAGTAATAAATATATAAAGATAATATATTTCCCATGTGGATCAAGGATATTCCCACATCCTCGTTAATTAATTGGGCTAAAAGGTTTCCCATATGGGTCAAAGAGAGTCTCACCTCTCCATTATTGTATTGGATTTTATTTTCCATTACTTAGTTAGCTAGGTAGTTAGATATATTATTATAATAATAGAGACTCATTTAATGAGTTCTTTTCATTATTGTATCATGTTTTATTTTCCACTACTTAGTTAGCTAGGTAGTTAGATCTATTATACTAATAATAGAGACTCATTTAATGATGTTCGATCATGTTGTCATTGATGACAATGGTTTGATTGATTGATTTCATTGCTTGATTGATGATTGATGTAATTTAATATGTATTTTCCTTGATGGGAATTCATAGATGAATATGGATAAATGAGTTGTCATTGATATGATGAAGAAGGATCAATGAGTTGTCATTGATACACGATGAAGATGGATCAATGTGGTTTCATTGGTATATAATTCATTGTTGGAAAAATGTATAGATGACTCATTATTGTCTTATCATTATTGATAAGGTGCACAAATGGATAAACTCCAAAGTGGTCCCCTTATGGTGAAATCCCTCACAGGAAGATGCATTGTAGATTGAGTTATCCTAGAAGAATGGTTGGAGGACCCATGCTCTCATTATTGTCTTATCATGATTGATAAGGTGCACAAATGGATGAACTCCAAATTGGTCCCCTTATGGTTAAATCCCTCATGGGAAGACACTTTGAATATTGAGTGATCCTAGAAGAATGGTTGGATGAACCATGCTTGTATGTGGAATAATGAGATGAAGATCGAGGAAATTGTTGGTGAAACTATCCTAGATGGATATTTCTTATCATGACATTTTCGGTGGTATGTCGAATGTCACATAACTCCTCATGGTTTGAGAGTTATGGGCTTACAAAGATGAAGGACCCCCACATGAAGGCTTGAAGCCCCCAAGGTCAAAGAAGTCAAAGTGACCTAAAAGAAGAAATTGTTATTTAAATGATAAATTAAAGTGACAAAGAAATGTTTCAAGAAGATGGCAACTTTAGAAGCAACTATGAAGAAGCACAACATCAATATTGATTCTACTTCTTCTTCTTCTTCTCAAGGACATGAACTTTCTTCTTCTAGTTTCTCCTTCTGTTGGATCATGTTGTCATTGATATGATGAAGATGGATCAATGAGTTGTCACTGATACATGATGAAGATGGGTCGCTGTGGTTTCATTGGTATATGATAAATTGTTGGAAAAATGTATATATGACTCATTATTGATGAGGTGCACAAATGGATGAACTCCAAAGTGGTCCCTTTATGGTGAAAGCCCTCACGGGAAGACACTTTGCGGATTGAGTTATCCTAGAAGAATGGTTGGAGGACCCATGCTCTCATTATTGCCTTATCATGATTGATAAGGTGCACAAATGGATGAACTCCAATGTGTTCCCCTTATGGTGAAAGCGCTCACGAGAAGACTCTTTGCCAATTGAGTTATCCTAGAAGAATGGTTGGAGGACCCATGCTCTCATTATTTCCTTATCATGATTGATAAGGTGCACAAATGGATGAAATCCAATGTGTTCCCCTTATGGTGAAAGCGCTCACGAGAAGACTCTTTTCCAATTGAGTTATCCTAGAAGAATGGTTGGAGGACCCATGCTTGTATGTGGAATAATGAGATGAAGATCAAGGAAATTGTTGGTGAAACTACCCTATATGGATAGTTCTTGTCATTAGATTTCTAATGGTATGTGTAATGTCACAGAACTCCTCATGGTTTGAGAGTTATGGCCTTATGAAGATGAAGGATCCCCACATGAAGGCTTGAAGCCCCCAAGGTCAAAGAAGTCAAAGTAACCTAAAAGAAGAAATCAATATTTAAACAATAAAGAAAAGTGAAAAAATCAAGAAATGATAAAGAGAAATGACAAAATTAAGAAATGATAAAGTAAGGTGACAAAATCAAGAAGGAATATTTAAATGATTGGAGAACTTTCTATTTATGGAATGTGGTTAACCCTAAAATAAAGAAAATAGGTTAAGTGACCTAGAAATGGGTTAATATTAAAATGATAAATTAAAGTGACAAAGTCAAGGTGGATTATTTAAATAATAAACAGAAGTCACAAAATCAAGAAATGATAAAGTAAGGTGACAAAATCAAGAAGGAATATTTTATTTCATAACTTTCTATTTATGGAAAGTGGTTAACCCTAAAATAAGGAAAATAGGTTAACTAACCTAGAAATGGGTTAAGTGACCTAAAAATGGGTTAAGTGACCTAGAGGATGAAAGTATAAATAAGATAGAAATGGTCTCTTGTAGATCATCCTTTTTGTGGATCAATGGAGAGCTTCTTGTGAGAATATCTTTTGGAGTATTGATGGAGAGCTTCTTGAGCATATTTGGTGTGGAACACTTGAGAATATTGAATATCTATAGGTGAATGAGGTAAACAAAGGATATCTAAGCCTAATTTCAGAGGGAAGGTGAAGAAAAGAGGGCCAAAATTCAAGGGAGGATAAATTCTTTTCATGATGCTTTCTAAGGTATGTTATTTACAAGTCATCTCACCATTTTTGTAATAATGTTTTTTATATAATGATTTATACTGTTCGATTGATATTATTGATATTACATTGAGGAAATATATACAAGTATATGTGGTAAACAATTTATCTTGTGGGTCGTATTATTATTGGAGATACACTCCATGGAAAATAGGGTTTGTAGCTAGTCCTGAAACTAGTCTAAAACAAATGTTTCAGGTAAATATGTCATAACTCATTCATAATAGATCCAAATTCAGTGAGACCAATTGTGTTGGCTATATTATAGTATTTAATATTCTATGTAATAGTTTTTGATCTATGCAACAAATACTCCATGCGGGGCACGTTCTACAAGATCGCTCTCTAGAATAAGAATAAGCTAGAATTCAGCAAGGTATGCCATTTTTTCTATAACTCCTTTTCTGAGAGGTTTCCAAGTAGTGAAACTTGGAGGAATTTCATAAAACACACTAAAGAAAAATGTATATCAGTTTCATATATTTATTCATTACAGGTACAAAGTTATGATTATTTCAAGTTAGGGTTGTTGACTAATTCAAAACTAGTCATGGTTGAGACAAGCAGTTGATGAGTTGGCACATACATGAGGTATATAGTTGATGATGTTGGTACATATTGATGATTCATTGTTGATGAGTAGTTGAAAAATGATTGGTATATACTTGGTACATGGTTGGATGCACGTGTGTATGGTACAAGTTGATTACATGTTGTTTGGCACAGGTTGGTGCATGGTTGATGCACTTGTTTATGGTACAAATTGATATCTATTGAGGATTGTTGCCTCATATCAGTTGGTGCTGAGAATGTAAGATGAGTCTTGTATATAGAGCTAGTTCTCTTGTAGAGTTATACTCTATTTAGTTGTTGTTGAAAAACCCCCAGATTGAAGTCCATAATAAAAAGAAAAATTGCACATACATCTTGTGTTTCTTGTGTTCCTTGTGGAGATGATTTGTTGATGATATATTGCTGATATATGTTGCTGATATGTATTCAAATATAAGTAATTATTAATGAAATAAATGAGTAATGAGTAAATTTCAAATGCTAACTAATAAGTTTTTTGTAAGAGGGAAGTTTTGGGGAAAAGATCTCCAGACTCATTCAACCCCCCCCTCTAAGTGTGGTAGGTGTGTCCAAAAAATGAGATATTTTTTACTTTTTCCCATGGACCATTTTGTAATGATATATAAAGTCCTAACAAGCCTTCTCATAATATGAAGTTACTCATTTTGGCTTCCCTCATATTTTCTATTATTCATTGTGAGATTAATTAACTTTGAGTGGTTTACTAGTAATTAGTTTTAGAGGTGAGGCTCCTATTTGAGCCTCAACTCCCAAGAACATCATTTACATGTTTTGTTCCATGCTTCTTTTCATGCAATATTGACACGTCTAAGCTCCTTCTCTCTCATAATTCAAGCCATCTATATCTCAGCTTCTGAGATCTAGATTAGTGGTATCAAAGTAGGTACACTCTCTATCGAAAAAAGGGTTTGAACTATGATGTGGGTTCAAATATTTGCAACAATCACCAACCTCCTTTTGGTACTATCAAAATCCATTTTATGGTCCATACATTGTAAGCATCAAAGTTAGTCCACATGAACTATGAGACTTCTTTTTTTTATCCTCGGATCTTCATTCACCATTACAAGAAGAACCATACATGGATTCACTACATCCATACATGAATTCACTACAACTATAAATGGATCCAATACATCCATTGATCTGCAACATTTTCAACAAATTTTTAGGGTGTCCATAATGCCCATGGAGGTTCCACAACCTCTACAAGAGTGCATGCTTCTCTACAAACCCTTGGAATATTTTTTGTCTCTCTACACTCAACCAACTTCAAAGTGGTTTTGCAAATTATAAAAATAATTTTAGAGTCTCTAACATAGAGAATTGGAAATACATATTCAATATCTCAAATGGGTATTTCACGGAATCTCATTTGGCTTCTTGGTTTGAGAGATATCATCGATTGAATCTCAACATGTATTTGATTCAAGGCTGCACGTACCACCATATTCAATGGTCTTTTTCTACCTGATCAAGAAACTACATAAGGAGTTCCACATATGGATGTAAACATCTCTTCGTGATATCAAATGATTATTCCTTGGAATCGCATTTGGCTTCTTGGTTTGAGAGATATCATCGATTGAATCTAAACATGTATTTTTCCCAAGGAGGTTGTATGTACCACCATATTCAATGATACTTTTCTCCCTGATAAAGAAACTATAGAAGGATTTTCACATGTGGTGGGAAATATATATTCAATATATAAATTGGGTGTTTCTCGTAATCTCATTTGGCTTCTTGGTTTGAGAGATATCATTGATTGAATCTCAACATGTAATTGACCCAATGAGGTCATGCATACCACCATCTTCAATGGTATTTTTCTCCCTTTGCAGGAAAATAAAGAAGGAGATACAAATATGGTTGGAAATATCTCTTCTTAATATCAAATGGGTATTTCGTAGAATTTCATTTCCTTTTCTGGTTTATGAGATATCTTTGTTTGATGCAACACATGTTTGTAACCAACATGGTCGCACACTGTTCAACCTTGACCTGGTCTTTCTCACTCCATGGGCCACCCTAGAACATGTTACATATACCTATGGAAATATCTCTTCAATATCTTAAATGGGTCTTTGATGAAATTGGATTTCATCACATGTAGCAGAAGTTATGAATAAATTTGTAAGAGATTCAAAGCTTCCAAAGTCATGATGTTTCCATTTTTATTAATGTAAACGATTATGGTGCAACCACACAAAACCCTTCCCTTCATTGGGAATTATAAAATTTTACTCATGGGTCTCTTTGTAGCATGGGAAAAATGATGGGGACCATTATTTTCTAAGGGGGGAAGAATGATCCGAATTTTAGGGCGTATATGGTATAAATTTGGATGCAAAAGTCATAAAGCTATAAAGCTAATAGATTGCCCATATGGATCAAGGAGATGTCCACATCCTCATTAATTAATTGGAATAATAGGGTTCCCATATGGGTCAAAGAGAGTCCCACCTCTCCATTATTGTATTGGGTTTTATTTTCCACTACTTAGTTGGTTGGGTAGTTAGATCTATTATTATTATAATAAAGACTCATTTAATGAGCTCTTTTCATTATTGCATCAAGTTTTATTTTCCACTAATTAGTTAGCTAGGTATTTAGATATATTATACTAATAATAGAGAGTCATTTAATGATCTCTTTTTGACTTTTTCCAATGGACTATTTTGTAACTCTATATAAAGGCCTAACAAGCCTTCTCATAATATCAAGTTACTCATTTTGGACTCTCTCATATTTTCTATTTTTCATTGTGAGATTAATTAGCTCTAAGTGGTTTACTACTAATTAGTTTTAGAGGTGAGGCTCCTCTTTGAACCTCACCTTCCGATTACATCATTTACATATTTTTGTCCATGCTTATTTTGATGCAATATTGACACCTCTAAGATCCTCCTCTCTCGAAATTCAATCCATCTAGATCTTAGCCCCTGAGATCTGAATCACTGTTGGGGAGGATTGGTCAAGGTAATTTACACTTCTGCTTACAGGTTCTATCTGGATTTAGGTCAATATAGTTGATGCTCCAGGATAGTCCAGTAGAGGAAGGATAGGGATGTAATATGGAAGTAAGTTAGGGAGGAAGGGTGTTAAAATTAGTTGAGTGTATGAGGTTTTAATCATATAGGAAAAGTGTATGACCTACTCTATGTTCAAAAAAGAAAAAGAAAAAAATTCTTTACTAAATTACAATTATCCGAGTAAATGTTGTTTGTGTTAAATAATTATAATTGAAATATTATGCTAATATTGTAAATGGTTGATTTATTCATTATGATGTTAATTGCATTGATGATTGGACTGGAAACATACATGAATTGCATTACACATGATAATTATTGTCATTAGTACATGCAAGAGTTATGTATGTGCTAGTTACGCATGCATGCCTTGCATATGTACAATAATATATATGAGTGTATTAAATTAATGATGCTTCTTATCTGATCTAGATATATGAATCTTACTATTATTAGGGTAGAATCACAAAGTTGGGTAAAATTTTTGTGAGAATCAAGTTTTCGAAATTCCAATTAACATTATTTTGGCCGGACTAATAATTCTTTTAGCCGAAAGCCACCTCTTTTCGGCCAAGCCATTGGGCGTCAAATCAAATGGTACTGGCACAATGGTCTCGTCTGTCTTCTACCATCTTAGTTGGATGGCATTTTTTTTTCAATAAATGTTTTTGGCCGAGAGTTGTTTCGGTCAAAACTCTTTGTCCATCGAATATGTTTTTGATCGAAAGAACCTTTCGATTGAACAAATGATTTATGTATTACCCACACATCTCTCCCATCATAATTTTCCCGAATTGTTGATAGCATTAGGTGTTGGCAGACTAGTGTTGGTAGACATCGGTGCTACGTGCAAATGTTGGTGTAGCGGGCGGATGTTGGTGTCGCGGGCAGGAGTTCCAGGTAATTTATAGTTAGTGTTAGTTAGTGTTAGTATTATTTTTAATTTTTTAGTGTTAGTATTAGTTTTGAAAGTTGTCAGGGCCGTATCCGGCCCTATCCATGTACATGGTTAATATCAATACAATCATTAATCTCATACAAAGAACTTTGATTCATTAAGTTCAGACGCATATAACTGGGACTGTATAACAACGATCGTATAAGTAATCAAAGATAAAGCTCAATACCATGCTTGTAACTAAGCTCTAACCAGTCTCATTATCTCTATCAGTGCCACTAATCATTGCATTAGATCTAATTCCATGTGTTTGATCAGGTAACATATAGGCTAGTATCACATCTTCTATCCTTATATATGGTAAATCTAGTATCAATCATAAGATAGTGTATGTATTAGAATAATAAGAGTAATCACAGTCTATTGAAGAAGCCATAATAGTAGTGAAATTAATCTTATCTTATATACTATACTCTATAAGATTACTATGAACTATTGACAAGCTAGTATGTATGATCAAAATAATTGACCCTTTTATTGAGCTTATACTAATAGTATTAGAACAACTTATGTCATTGTTCAATAAGCTTTAGTATTGACTCATTATCTTACAACTTATATAGGTAACATAAGTAATAAGAGCTAGTTACACATTACAATGGGATTTAATCACTCATCACATCCCATCTTTGTCCTTATATTATACTGGTATCATATGCAATATGAGGAGCTAATCTAAGTTCTACCATTATTGATACATGGCTATCATGCTTAGTTTGAACTCCATGATTACTAGCTCTATTGAATGGTTGATATGGGATTACTATGTAGAAGCTAATCAATGGTTAGAGTGCATTAAATTTGAACACTTGCTCTTAGTTAACATAAGGTAAAAAAGTACCAATACTTATTCCATGTCACATCTTACCCTATGAATCCCATTAGTCTTTCTCATATTACTAGTCTCTGTATGTATGATCTAGATCACTCGTATTCCATTTACTGCTTAGTTATCTAGTATTGATCTCCCTTATTTCAATAATCTACCTCATAGTAATGTATTCACCCTTATCTCTCTTCTATGATTTCAATGTATTAGTTACAATGAGAACAATGATATGGAACTAAAAGAAAATTGGTATAAGATACCATATCGTACCTATGATACCCATCTCAAGCTTAGTAACTATCAGTATATCACCTTAGTTAAGCTAGTAGTCATCTCTATTGAATCTATGAGCTTATTGATTTCACTATGTTATTAGTACTAATGAATCAATGACCAAGCTTTATTGATGTAACTACACATAATGGAATAAAAAATATTTGTATAAACATGATATACTTGATACAAATCTTAGATGGCGCAAACCCCCAACCCGCAGGTCGAGTGCCGCAGGATTGTTCAAATCTCCCTGTGAGCCAAAGTGGCTCTTTTGGATCCCTATCAGAACCTTCAACAAATTTGATCCATAGGTCCTTATGAGATAAGCCTGTGTGAACAAACACCAGGTGCCAACTCCAATCTCTTTAGCAACAATAGTGAAGCGCCCTATTCTAATTCGGAACTTCGAGGTTTGCGACTTCATGATACCTGTCGTCGAGGTTGTCGGCCTTCCAACTGCTGCAACCTGAAATGATGAATCCCCAAAAAAATTTCACATCCTCCTCTTGCACGCCTTATTGCGTTTCACGATTTCAGAAATCTTGGAACAAAGAATCCCTTACCTCTCGTCTTCTCGAATGCCGAAATTCTAAAACCCGATAGGTCAGCCAAAAGTTGACTTCCACATGAGTCGTGTCACTTTATCGAAACTTTGGACTTCCCATCTTTGCGAATCCTAATGCAAGACTCCCGACTCTCCAATCTACAAATCCCTGATCTCCGAAATGGTATTTCCAATAGGATCCACAGCTATAATCCTTCCTTTGATCCAAAGGTCAGCATGATTTTGGACTTCTGGGAATCGGGAGTTCAAAACTCTCGACCCCAAGCCATTGTCTTCTTAGATTCCTGAACCTCGAAATGATCTGATGGCTCTCAACAGGTCACGATCAACAATCCACATTGATTCCAGATATCAAAGTGATGGATTCGTCCTCCTTTATTCACCTTGTAGCTTCTCTAGATCGCATAGCCCTCATGAATTCGAGAGTTCTCCTGGGTGAATTTTGACTCTTCAATTTTCTCCTTGACAACTTCTATGAAATGGACCAAAGTCTCACCTACTGAAATTAACTTCTACTGGATGAATTCAACCTTTTCCTCCCTTTGAATACTTCAAAGGTGCCAACCCTCCTGAGTTTACCTCACAACCTCAATATTCCAAAAGGGTCCCTGCTCGCACGCCTTGCGGAAACTACTCAAATACTCCTGGGTATTTGATCTTTTGAATTTGTGCCCTCCCTCTGCAACAACAGTCCTTCAATCTCTCAACCTTAGTTGACAAGTTCTAAGGTCTCGACCAGCTTGGGCACACCTTGCACGACTTCTGTGCTACTCCTACACTTCTATTGAAATGAGAACAATGGTATCCCTTCTGAGATTTTCAGAGATGAAACTATGAACCACCTTCAACACACTCTCTGTGGATGCTTCACTGCACTCCTTATAGTAAATTCTCACTCGGGACAAGAAACAATTGAAACTCATTTCCTCTCTCTCTCAGATTTCAACATTCAACTTGAAATCATACATTCACACAATATTAAAGCAAATGTATAATAGAGAGAAATAGAAACCATAAGCATACCATTTAGCATGTATATACAAAAAGCATCATAACACCATGAATCTGAATCAAAGCTTCATATATTAATTCAAAACTTCTGTACATGGGTCCTTCTCTACAACTTTATTCTACAACTCTTTCTTTCTGCTCTATGCTCAATGATACAGTACTCTCTAATGTTAAAATGATACAAAGGTGAGGGTGTCTGTAGCCGGTTTTCCCTCCTACACTCCTAAATTGTCAAATCTGGAATTTAAATCTACCTACTTTCATAAAATAGGCATAAATTCCTTTTACATCGACAGATGAGAACAAATTTCTCATGATCTGTTTACAATATGTGAGTACGTTCCTCTTAACTATTACATTTAATGTTTTTAAAAATATCTCAAAATGTGAGGAAAAATGCGTGTTGCGCTTTCCAGTTGTCTTTTATTTCCACATTCTCTTGCTACTAGCAATGCTCCTGCATCATACTCCCTCGCTTGAAAATTTTCATGGACTCCTGTTCATGAGCTCTTCCATGGTCTGTGCATGCTTATGAATTTTCACTTCATCTTCCTAGCTGGCATCTTCAACTGGATGTCCCTTCCATCTGACCAAATATTCAAAACACTCTTTTCTCCTGGTCTTCCTGCTGATCCTCTTATCAATTATAATTTCCATCTGTGGCTTTCCAGCTACAGGCATTTGTTTATTCCATTGAACCTATGTCCATTCATTATCTTCTCCTGCTTCTTCATCTTTGTAAGACTACAAATCTAAGATGTTGAATATCGGTAAAATTTTGATCCCATCAAGTAATTCAATCTCATATGCATTTGCCCCAAATTTCTTCATGACTCTACATGGTCCAATCTTGTTCATCTTCAACTTGTTGTATGTCCCCCTTAGGAACCTTTCCTTCCTCAAGCATGCAAGAATTAGATCACCAACTTCAGATTGAAGTTCTTGCCTATGTTGATCTACCCTGCGCTTATACTCCTGATTTGAATTCTGCAATCTCTCCTTCACTCAGCTCTGAAGCTCCTTCATTTCTTTCGCAAAGTCTTCTGCACTAGCACTTATGAATTTATTTTGTTCTACATCCCTCAATTCAAAAACTCCCCTTGGCTGCATTCCATACACAATTTGGAATGGAATCTTCCCTGTGCTTCTATTGATCGAATCATTATAAGAAAATTATGTATGTGGTAGAATGTGATCCCACTGACTATGGTGTTCAGTCACTAAGCTCCTAAACAATTCTCCCAAGCTTTGGTTTACAACTTCTGTTTGCCCATCCGTCTGAGGATGATAAGCTGAGATAAATGACAAATTTGTCTCTAGATTCTTCCACAAAGTCCTCCAGAAATGTCCCATAAACTTGGTATCCCGATCAGAAATGATACTCCTGGGCAAGCCGCAAAGTCTGACGACTTCTTTGAAAAACAGGTTTGCAATATGTGTTGTGTCGCTAGTTTTCTGGCATGGTATAAAATGTGCCATATTTGAAAATATGTTTACCACCACAAAGATTGAATCAAATCATCTTTGTGTTCTCAATAGCCCTAATACAAAATCCATGCTCACTTCATCCCATGACCTTTCTGGTATGGGTAATGGCTGGTATAACCATGTGTTCTTCCTTCTTCCTTTAGTGTGCTAACAAATTATACATCTGTCCACAAATTTCTTAACATCTGTCCTCATCCTTGGCCAAAAGTATGAGCCATTCAAATTTGAGAATGTCTTATCATGACCGAAGTGTCCGACTAATCGTCCACTATGTTTTTCCTTCAGCAAATTCAACATCATGGAGCATTTTGGAATACATCGTTGATTTCCCCTAAATAAAAATCCATGTTGGATCATATAATCAATCCACTGGCTTATGTCCATGAGAATTGGACTCTCAGATGCCTCATACACCTAAAAAATTGGATCATCTCTATAAATTTCTTTGAGGTTATCAAAACCCAAAGTTTTGACTCTAAATTCCTGCATCAACAAACATTTCCTTCTGAAAGCATCATCAACTTTGTTAGTAGTACCAGAAATATGTTTAATTACAAAAGTAAAATTCTACATATATTCAACCCATTTTGCATGCTTCTGGTTCAACTTCTCCTGTTGAGTCACGAATTGTAAAGCATGATTGTCACTGTAAAAAAAAAACTCCTTAGGAACCAAATACTGCCTCCATTTCTCCAATGCTTGTATGTCTGCATAAAATTCCTTGTCAGATGTGGAGTATTTAACCTTTTCTTCATTTAGTTTCTCAGTGAAGTATGCGATTGGTCTATCATGTTGGCTCAAGACCACTCCAATTGCAAATCGACTAGCATCACACTTGACCTGAAATGTCTTACTGAAATATGGTAGCACCAGAATTGGTTGTTCAATAATCTTTTTTTCAACAAGTTGAAACTCTTCTCTGCTTCCTCTGTCCAGTGAAAAGATTTGTGTCTTTTCTTCACCATTTCCATCATCGATGCACTAATCCCACTAAAATTTCGGATGAATTTTCTTTATAAACTAGTTAATCCATGAAAGCTTCAAACCTCAAATACACTCTTCGGTGATGACCAATTCTTAATCGCCTCTACCTTATCCAGATCCGTTTTCAGCTCATTTGCAAAGATAACAAACCCCAAATAAATGAGTTTTGTCCTCATAAATGTTGATTTCTTCATATTAATCAGTAACTTCTGTTGTTGTAATCTCCTCATAACTGCAGCTAAATGATTTAAATGCTCTGCTTCTGTCTTGGTGAAAATTAATCTATCGTCAAGATATACAATGACAAATTTCCCGATGAACTCCTTTAGGACTTCGTTTATCAATATCATGAAAGTACTAGGCATATTTGTTAAGCCAAACAACATAAAAAGCCATTCATATAACCCTTCATTGATCTTGAATTCTGTCTTCCATTCATCACCTTCTCTCTCTTGGATCTGATGATATCCTCTTTTCAAATCAATCTTTGAAAAAATTCTTTCTCCACTCAAGCAATCCATCAAATCATCCATCCTTGGCAAAGGAAATTTGTATCTGATGGTGATCTTATTGATTACTCTTGAGTCTATTCACATCCTCCAGCCTCCATATTTCTTTGGGTTGAGCACTGTTGGAACAACACATGGACTCAAGCTTTCCCTAACCAATCCCTTGTCCATTAAATCCTGGACTTGCCTCTTGAATTTTGGTAAACTAGCTCTAGGTATAAGATCAATATGATAGCTTATACTTCTGATAGGTGGCAATGAATGAGGTAGTTCATCCACTACTATGTCAGTGAACTCTTCTAGTAACTTATAGATTTCCTCTGGTAAATCATCCACTCTTGTACTGGTCAAAACAATTCTAGGTTTCCTGACCACAATGAATTGTGTGTCTTCCTTCTTCTTAACCTCCTTAAGAAGTTCCTTCTCACTCATGAGAAGTACAGTGTTTCTTACTTCTGGTTTCATTTCTTTATCCTTAATTGGAAACAACATGTGAGACCTTCCATTCTTCTCCAGGGTGTATGTGTTCTTTCTCCCATCATGAACCACATTTTTTTCATATTTCCATGGTCTACCCAACAATAGATGACAAACATCCATGGGAATGACATCACATAGTATTTCATCCTTATATACTCTTATCTTAAATTCAACTAAACATTGTTTAGTGACATTTACCTGATGTCCTTTTTGTAGCCACAAAACTCTGTATGGGCTCGAATGTTCAATAGTCTCCATCTCCATCTTTTCTACCATCTCTATAGATAGGAGATTGTCTGTGCTACCACTATCCACTATAACCATGCATACCCTATCTTTGGTCTTGTAAGCAGTCTGAAAAAGACTGTTCCTTTGGGTTGGGTTCTCTGCCTCCTTCTCTGGCGTTAAGAGAAATTTTCTCATCATCAGTGATCTTCTGCCCTCAACATCTTCTACCTCAACATTCCATCTTTGTGCTTTGACAATGTGAGTTTCACCACCTTCTTTCTTTTTATCTGGACACTCAAATGATTTGTGCCCAATCTTTCCACAGGTAAAGCATTTTATCTCTCCACCTCTTCCTCTTCCTCTTACTCTAGTACAAGGAAAAGTATTCTTATCATCATACTGTCCTCTCTGTGAGATTCCTCCTCTCTCATGCTGAGTTTGAGGTTTCTTTCCCTCTTCTTGAGGTCTCTAAGTTCTGTCTTGGGTAATTGTCTTGCCTCTGGCTGGACTTCTTCCTTAGCTTCTTTGACCTTGCCTTCAGCTCATCTTCTCTTCATCTTTCAGAACCATCTGATAAGCATCTTCTACAGTTCAAATGATCATAATGCTCATCTCATCCTGAATGTCATATCTCAAACCATTCATGTATCTGGAAACCTTTTCATCATCACTTTCCCGATGACCTGCTCTGATGTTTAGCTTGTAGAAATCTTTAGTGTATTCCTTCATTGACATCAGCTTCTGTCTCAAATTCTACATCCTCTGAAATAGAGTAATTTGATAATCCTTGGGTATGAATTTGGATTTCATCTTTGCAACCATTCTATCCCAACTCTTGATTTTCTCCTTACCTTTACAATGTCTATCAGCCTGCAGTTCATCCCACCATAATGCTACATGCCCTTTAAGTCTTGTGATAGCATGTTTGACTTTTCTATCTTCCTTGACATCCTCATAGTTGAAGTATTTGTCCAGATCTCTAATCCAACCTAAAAGTTCTTCAACATCCAAGTTTCCTTCATACATGGGAATCTCCATTTTTTCCCTGAAACCTATCCTTGCAATAGCCTTGAATAGGCATTCATCTACAACATCTTCAACTGTGAATTCTTCTCCTTCATGTCCAGCTTCATTTTCACTGTTAGCCTCACCGATATCCCTAGTGTTGACTGTGCACCTCTGTGTTGTCTCCATGGCATCAATCCTGACACATAATTCATGCATTTCCGTTTCTACTACTAGATTAGGCATTGGTCTGTCTCTTCATCTTAGTGGCATGGCTGAGAAATTTCTCTTTTCTCTTCTACAGAAATCAAAGAAATTGTTATAGGCTCTGATACCACTTGGCGTAGAGCCCCAACCCATAGGTCGAGTGTTGCTCACAAGATTGTTCAAATCTCCCTCTAAGACGAAGTGGCTCTTCTAGATCCCTATTGGAACCTTCAACAAATTCGATCCATTGGTCATTATGAGCTGAGCTTGTGTGAACAAACACTAGGTGCCAACTCAAATCTCTTTGGCCACAACAATGATGTGCCTTATTCTTAGTCCAGACTTCAGGGTTCATGACTTCACGATACATGTCGTCGAGGTTTCCGACCTTCCAACTGCAGAAACCTAAAATGACGAATCCCCAAAAAGTTTCCATGTTCTCCTCTTGCATGCCTTATCACGTTTCATGATTTTGGAAATCTCAAAACAAAGAATCCCTTACCTCTCGTCTTCTCGAATGACAAAATTCCAAAACCCGATAGGTTATCCAAAAGTTGACTTCCACATGAGTCGTGTCACTTTATCGAAACTTCGGACTTCATGTCTTTGCGAATCCTAATGCAAGAATCCCGACTCTCCAATCTACAAATCCCCAATCATCGAAATGGTATTTCCAATAGGATCCATGGCTATAATCCTTCCTTCGATCCAACAGTCGACATGATTTCAGACTTCTGGGAATCAGGAGTTCAAAAATATCAACCCCAAGACACTGTCCTCTCAGGTTCCTGAACCCTAAAATGATATGACGGATCTCGACAGGTCACGATCAGTGATCCATGTTGATTCTAGATATCAAAGTGATGGGTTCATCCTCCTTTATTCACCTTACAGCTTCTCTATATCTCATGGCCCTCACAACTTCGGGAGTTCTCCTCAGAGAATTTTGACCGTTCAATTTCCTCCTTGACTGCTTCTTTGAAATGGACCAAAGTCTCCCCTGCTGAACTTAACTTCTGTTGGATGACTTCAACCTTCCCCTCTCTTTGATTACTTCAAAGGTGCCTACCCTCCTCAGTTTACCTCACAACCTCAATCTTCCAAAAGGATCCTTTCTCTCACTCCTTGTGGCAACCGCTCAAATACTCCTTGGTATTTGATTTTTCGACTCTATGAATTTCCTCTACAACAATAGTCCTTCAATATCTCAACCTTAGTTGACAAGTTATAAGGTCTCGACCGACCTACGCACACCTTGCACGACTTCTATGCTACTCCTGCACTTATGTTGAAATGAGAACAATAGTATCCCTTCTAAGATTTTCGGAGATGAAACTCTGAACCACTATCAATGCACTCTTTGCAGATGCTTCATTGCACTCCTTGCAGGAACTTCTCACTGAGGATGAGAAACAATTGAAACTCATTTCCTCTCTCTCTCATATTTCAACATTCAACATGAAATCATACATTCAAACAATATTAAAGAAAATGCATAACAGAGAGAAATAACAACCATAAGCATATCATTCAACATGTATACAAAGAAAGCATCATAACACCATGAATCTGAATCAAAGCTTCATATATTAATTCAGAACTTCTATACATGGGTCCTTCTCTACAACTTGCTACAACTCTTTCTTTCTTCTCTATGCTCAATGATACAATGCTCTCTAATGTTACAATGATACAAAGGTGAGGGTGTCTATAGTTGGTTTTCCCTCCTATGCTCCTAAACTGTCAAATATAGAATTTAAATCTACCTACTTTCATAAACCGGGCATAAATGCCTTTTACATCGAAAAATGAGAGCGAATTGCTCATGATCTATTTACAATATGTGAGTACGTTCCTCTTAACTATTACATTTAATGTTTTCAAAAATATCTCAAAACATGAGGAAAAATGCGTGTTGTTCTTTCCAGTTGTCTTTTGCCTCCACACTTGCTTGTTGTTGGTAATGCTTCTGCATCATTAGATTACAAAGATAAGGAACTCCATATTCAAGCTAAGCTCCTTGTTATGACGTAATGTTCTATGTTTCTCTATTCATTTCATACCTTATTAACACTGAATGGAATCATAGTAATAAGTACATAACCTTACTACATCTATGCCAACATGTGTAACTAAACCTTAAGTATGAACACAATTTCATTGCTTATTTTTCTCTAATAGATGATCTTGTATGATTGATTAATCTTAGCATAGTTTTGAGTAAACCATTACACAAGCCATAGTGAAATATCTCTACATGTATCCTAACCATATGAAGTTTCTCTCTATAGAATTCTATGTTTCCCTATTCAACACTATCTAAGCTCTATCTTAACCATATTCAAGCTATTACATAGATCAATCTAAGATTAGTAATGGAAATCATACTCTTATGTGATTCAAATCCTAATAGTAATAATAAATCAATTGAACTAGAACATAGTTTATACGCCATGGTAATGAAAAAGATAACACACTTAGTTGGTACTTGTGATATTGCATGTGTTTTGTGTAATTGAGTGAGCATAACTAATCTGAATACATACAACAACTTGGTTATCATTCTACATTCTCTATCTAAACTACGCCATACTATATATGGAATTAGGTTTCATCATGTTCATGTTAGATAGTGCTAGAACCATTACTATTGATATCTAACATGTGCATCAATGTTAAAGAATAAAGTAGTTGCAACTAATACACGTACTATGTGTATCACTTTAAGCTATGAGTATTACTCTCATTATTATGATTACTAAGCAGGTTATGGTTATATTAGTAATATACACCCTTTTATAACTACAACTAAGCTTATTGTAATCTTTATACATATCCAAGTATTATCCATAATATAGATGATATCCAAGATCTAAGCTTAAGAAATATGTGAAATATAATAAATATCATATGTAAGCTTTACATATATCATGGGCATACTATGTTACTTGATCACCTGGAATCACTCTAATGAATACATGGTTCTTACTCTATGTATATTGTTTGTACATGGATACTGTATCTCCCTAATATTTGATGTGATGAAGATGTGGTGTTAGTTAGTTTTGGTATTAGTTTTAATATTTTAGTGTTAGTATTATTTTATAAGGTTCACAGGGCCGTATTTGATCTTTTCCATGTACAAGGACATGCCCGAATTTGGGTCTGTCCCTGTTGGAATTCCTGCAAAAACCCCGATAAATCTAGAATTCTAGTTAAATTGAATGCAAACAATTTGTTGATATTCAAGAGATGAGAGAAATTTTTTTCTCCATAAATCAGAGAATTATATTAATAAAAAATGAATATACATGAGAAACCATCCTCAAAAAGAAGAGAGGAGGTGAATATATAGAATTTCCAACATAGAAATTCTAGTCAAAAAAGCTAGAAATAGCTAAAATAGGTGTCATAAGCTAAGGGAGACCACATAGTTTGACCTATACCACTAAAGATAAATTTCACACACTCATTAATGTCTACAAGATTCAAGTGATGAACATTATCTCACTTAATCTCACTTAACTAACAAGAGAAGCAGTTCCAGCTCACTTAACTGACCCGAAATAGTAGTTACTAATAATAGTAACGACAAAAATCATTAATTATGGAATAAATATCTCACTCAAAGAGGAGGTGTGCATTCCCAAATAATAGATGATTTTTTACATGGGGGAGTTGAAATAAATCATGAATAAATCAATAAAATCAAGAATAAATCAAGAAAATCAAGATTTGGGAGTTGAGTCTTGATCTAAAAATAGCAGTTTTTTCTAAAATCTAGGGATGAGGTGCCCTTCTTTTATATGTGGCCAAATTAGGTGAAATAAAGTGTACATGAATGTATTAACCAATATCTAGGAGTCTAAGCTAGGTATAAACTAATGTATGTCAGGTTTATGTTCCAACACCCCCCCTTAAGCCTAACTGTAATGACAAAAAATTTGAGTCCCAACAACTTGGCCATTTTAGGTACTCATTACATAAAAGAACTCCTCATGAAAAGAGGAAAGAACAAAAAACTTGTGGGAAACCCCCCCGCAAAAAAAAAGAGGAAAAAAATGTTGAGTGGCCAAAAGTGACCTACTCAGCTGTCTCCACCACTCCAAGCATAGCTCTCAGTTTTGAAAATTTATTTTGAGTGAAGAACTTCGTGAAGATGTCTACAACCTACTGCACTGCGGGGCAGTACTGCAATGAAATGACTTTTTCATGTATCATCTCACATATGTAATGCATGTGATGAACTTCCCATCTGCGAGAAGCGGCAATAGCCAAACCTAGTCGAATGGAGTCCATTTTTTCAACAGGTGAAAATGTCTCTATGTAGTCTATGCCATGTAACTGTGAGTATCATTTTAGGAAAAGTCAAGCTTTGTACTTTCTTATCTCACCATCTACATAAATATTTGTTCAATATATCCATTAGCATCGAACATGATTTCTTCATTTCGGAAGTGGAACCAAGTCCCATGTGTTGTTGTCCATAAGAGCAGAGTACTCTTCATCCATGGTAGCCTCCCAAAGTGGGTTTCCAACAACCTCAGAGTGTGACTGTGGATCTGAACCAAGTGACATATAGAAATGTATGGATAGAAAATTTTATGTGGCAGATAGGTCTTGAGGAGCCCCAAAAAACTATGATCTAGTTCTTCTTGTATCCGCGAGATCACAAACTAGTTCACCCACATTTTGCAGGGTTTTCTCTACCCAAGTTGGCAACTGAGTTGGAGAAGCCATGAAATACTCCTCATCCTATGTATTAGACCCAAAAGGATGCTCTAATGGCTTCTCTGAAGTTCTCGAAGAAGTTTCTGACTCCTCCTCATCAGTGACAACAAGTGGTTCCTTGGCAGGGTTTTTTGAAAAATCATGCAATGATTCTTCTTCAAATTTCACACTTCAAGCTAGAATGAAATTTTCAGTGTGAGAGTCTAGAAATATATATCCTTTGACACCTTAAATATATAAAAAAAATATGCATTCAACACTTTGAGTCTTCAAATCCTTCCTATTATCTGTCGGAATGTGAGCCTGTGCTCGTGAACCAAAAATACAAAAGTGTGACACTTTCGGTTTCTTACCGGTCCAACATTCAAAAGGAGTGGTTCCTTTGAGTTATTTGTGAGGAAATTGGTTCTGAATGTATGTTGTAAAATGAATAGCTTCAGCCCATAGATTGGGAGCTAATTATTTCAACTATACCATACAATTGGCCATCTCTTTTAAGGACCGGTTTTTCCTCTCTGCAACACCATTCTGTTGTGGTGTATATGGCACTGTGTGTTGTAGTTGTATACCTGCATCAATACAAAGTTGCTACACATATTTTTTGAAATAATCCCCCCCATTATCAGTACAGAGTATCTTAATCTTACACCCAGACTCATTCTCAACAAGTGCTTTAAATTCTATAAGGCATTAAAATACTTCTAATTTTAATTTCAAAAAAAATACCCAAGTAAAGAAAGAGAAATCATCTATGAAGGTGAGTACATATCGAGCCTTATTGATTGAAGGCTATGGGAATGGGCCCGTGATGTCACTGTGAATCAGCCCAAGTGGTGAAGAATCTCTCTGTGCCTTCCCTTTGTCAACATTTTTCTCTAGATGCTTGCCAAGAATGCATCCTTGACATACACCACTTGTGAATTTAATAGTTGGCAATCCTTCTACCATGTTTTCCTTGTTGAGTTGATGCAAGTATTTATAGTTTAGATGGAAAAATATTTCATGCCATAACTTGCTGATATCATTAGATTGTGACAGAAATACAGTGCTAATAGATTTAGGAACAAAGTGGGAAAATAAATACAAATGAGAATCATGGTCTGAAATTCCATGTGCAAGCTGTGAGCCTGTGGAAATGTCGGTAATCACTGTGGAGTCTAGAGTGAACTCCACCTTCCTTATAGAGCTAGTGTTGATTAAGGTTGGTTTAAATTGATGTCAACCCTTGAAGAAAGTCCTGTAGCACAAAGGTTTGGGTAATGTACCCAATATTAATTGATGTAAATATGACTCATTATTGTTTTGTCATGGTTGACAAGAAGTAAATATGGATGAGCTCCAAAGTGGTCCCCTTATGGTGAAATCCCTCACGGGAAGACGCTTTGTGGAGTAATAGAACCCATGCTTAATTGTGGAATAATGA
>CBVK0100923621.1:0-15097 GCA_900067695.1 Picea abies | reverse complement strand
GGCATATGATAGCCCGTTGGAAAGGTATCGTCGAGGAGATTCATTTTGGGCACAATAATGAAGAAACTTTTAAATTGAAAACATGTTTTCCCAAAAAACATCGTTTAGTGCCCCAAAATGGACCCGGAAGTTAAAACCTGTTAAAAATAGTAAATTGTCAAAATTGTCAGAAAACTGTTTTGAACCTGTTGGAAAAAGTGGGTGGCCACCAATATCCACCTGGATCACCAAGCATCTATTTACTTAGCAAGTGAAGTGAGGAAAACACTTCACACTTGTTCTTACGTTGTATTTTTCTCAGAAAGTTTGGGTTGAGGTCAGGGAGCTTCTAGGTATCCAAAAACTTTGGAAATGTGAATCCATAGATACATGCCTTAGTGTTTGGTTTACTCAACGTGATCTAAAGTGTTTTGGGGCAATGCCATTTTTGGTTCTATGGGGAATATGGATAGCTAGAAACTCTATTTTGTTTGAAGAAAAGATGATACCTATTTTTCAGGTAGTTACCCAAGTTGATTCTTTATTTGCATATTATAAAGTTATTCCAAATGTTAAACCACATAGAAATATATCAAAGATACAAGTGGACAAATCTTTAGCATGGGGATATTTTGATAGGGCTTGTCAAGGCCCGGATTCTATTTGTGGATTGGCTTCATTCTATATCTTGCAAAGACACACAAAATTCAAGTCAAAGGTAATGTAGGAAGAGCAACAAATAATCAAGGGGAATTCAAGGAATTATTCTACTTAAATCAACTTTGGACAGAGGGATTGATAAGCTTCAAGTCATGGGTGATTCATCTATGGTCATGAATTGGATGAAAGGAAGTCTCCAAGTACAAAATAATTCTCTCCTTCCACTAATTGGATGAAAGGAAGTCTCCAAGTACAAAATAATTCTCTCCTTCCACTATCATATCAATTAAAGGAAAAATCTTATAAGTTTGTTTGGGTCAACTATACTCATATATAGAGAGAGAAGACCAAAATTGTGGATCAAATCTCTAAGGAAGGACTTCATCTATGCTTTATGGTTCCTTGGAAAAAGTACAAGATGGTCAAACGGTAGTTTTACAACAGTTTTCATTTAATGATTTCTGAAATCTTTTTGAATCTATTGTTTGTCATTACATGGTTCTATTAAAGTGTATTGTTTTTATCCAATAGATTGTATATGTGATATTATGAAAGTTTGGATTTTTATGGATCTTTAGGAAAATATTTTAAAGAGATCTCTCTTTTGATTATCTTTTTTTGGACAATGCCTAGAGCACTTGAGTATTGTATTTTTGTTTACTTATTTAAAAACAATACTACTAATAATAATAAGCACTTGTTATCTCATTAATGTATAATATTTATTTTAGATGGTTTATTTATAAGACCAATTAATTTGTTTTATGTGGGAAAAAAAAGATTAAATCAAATACTACTCTTATTTTATTTAAAAATAAAGTTATTTTTTTTAACCATGGGAATCCATAACTCGTAGGTTTCATCCAAGCTAGGCCCCACCATCAAGCTTAACCCAAGAGTATTTTTTTAACCATGGGAATCGGTAGGTTTGATCTGGACTAAGCCCCAGATCAAGCCTAGTGGCTACCAATATCACCCAAGAGTATATCCAACATCCCACAAGCAAAATATACCAATAATTTGTGACTTAGCAAGGACCCAGAAGCCCACCAGGACTCTACCTCTATGCAAGATACCAGATATATAAAATATGCAGAACAGAAACGACGTCTACCCTTCTAGCCTTATCACAATGGGCCAACATGTCCACTTTGAGGAAATTGAACCCAAGAGTATATCCAACAGCCCACAAGCCAGATATACCAAAAACTTTTGACTTAGCAAGGGCAGAGGCATAGCAAAGCCCACCCATAGTGCACCTCTATCCCATGGGTTATCTACCCTTCTAGCTTTATCACAAGGGGCCAACATGTCCACTAGAATTAGACTAGGGTGGAAAAGATAACAAACATGCCACCCAGCTATTATCTTATCAACTTAGTTCTGGATGAAACATACAACAATGCCTAACAATTCATTGGATATATATTAAACCTTACCTAAATTTACCTTTTGCAGCGTGAGAAGCTTGACATAGAATTGAACCTTTTTCCTTGGGAAGGAAATGAATGGTGTGCATGCGTTTTTATATTTTTCATAAAATATATAATCTCGAATAATCGAAAAAGAAATTAGGATCGTCCCATCAAAATTCAAATGCCACTAAACCATGAAAATATCGAGATTCTTCCCCTAAATCTAAGCTGCTTTCTTACAATGGAAAAAAATATAATTAAAATACATTTTTCTTCCTTCTAATTCTGTACCTTACGCTTAATTTGCTAAGGCATTATTGAACACAACATAGGCCTGCAACAGATATATTGCATTTCTTCATCTAGATGAAGTTGTAATCCAAGTCAGTTGAAGCGTTATTACTTAAGTGCCTGCACCAACTTCTCTTCACCATTACAGATCAGTTAAATATAGATGTGATTTTATGCTTTAGCAGGAGGAATCAGATAGGGAAGATGTCCATTAAGAAACTCTTTATGCCAAATAGAACATTGTGAATATTAAAGATGCCAGAAGAGAGAACAGAAATATCATCAGATAAAGTATTGTGTTAATCTTATTCCTGTGAAACTTCATCCCACCATGATATTTTACATAAAATACTTATTCTAATACTTTTTGGGCATTTGATTTAGCTATCAATTTTGACAAACTCTCGCAATCTTATAATCACATATAATTGTTTTTCAAATTTTCACATACTCTGTTTACATAGTTATTCTGCTGAACAGACGCAGGAAAGCCACACTTAGTCTACAATTTTCTCAGGCAAGCATTCTTGCTTAGGAAGATAGAGATAGATCCTCAGTGTTTTCCCAACTTAAACTGGTTTCTCAGCACTTCTACATTCAGACACTGCCCAATCCAGATGATTCATCACTAGATAATGGAAAAATTGCTCTGCGAATTCTAAATGGAGAAGCATTTCCAATATCTGCTAATGGTGAACGACTGGAACTGCAAGACGATTTTCCAGATCCCATTGGACCCTGATTTCTTTTTGGTTGATTCAATTTTCTAATTTCTCTGTTAGGATGTTTGTTTTGTAACGGGAAATTCTCTTTGGAATGGACAGCTTGAATCTTTTTCCTGGTTCTCTTCTGTGACAATTGCTCCGTAACACAATCCTTTTGGTGAAGGTGCATACTCGATGATTGTTGGTTACTATGAAGCTCACAAAGTTTAGAAGCGTTTTTGATGCAGTTCTTATGGCTACATGTGTGAGACTTCTGAACTTCTTTGGATATTCTTGGCTTAACCATATGCATATACTTGCTCGCAGTTTTGTTTTTTTCATTCCGATTTTCATCCTTATTTGGGTGAGCTGCCTTCTCTCTGTTTCGGGATCGGTTGCTTGTTTCTGCTGCACCACTAACAGAGGCCTCGTGATGATCCAAACTCTCCAGATCCGTATCGCTTAGTCCTATTGAGCTCCTCACTGAATTTGAAGATAACAGCTCTCCTGTGTGTCTGCTGCGGGCATCGAGCCATCTAGTCTGCTCAACAGCATGTCTATGTCTCACCAGTTCAATTTCATTTCTGAGTTGAGCAGCCTCTGATTGCAACTCTGAGATCTTGATCTCCGACAGACGTGCCTTTCCTCTCCAATCATGCATCTGTTTTGCCAGAGACAAGAAACAACAAAAGGTCATTATTGTCAAATGATTTGGGTTAGAATTGCACAAGGAGTAGGATAAAGGGAATGTTATGGCGCCACCAATCAATAGATTCTCAAAGATCTCACCTGAGCTATGATACCAAACAATTTAAAATACAGCCACGGTAGTTAGATGATGAATACCCAAAGGGAAGAATTATTTTGAGAAAATACTATCAAAAGGTAAGCATAGAGAATAATCTTCAGACACAATTTTGAGTAAAAGAATTTGAAGAAGATATACCAGTACTTGCAAGGTTGCAACCTTCTCATCAGCATGAAGGGCGTGATCTTCCCAAAAGTCTCTTGATTTTTGCAGTTCTTCCATTTCTTCACGAACATGATGTAATATCTCTTGCACTTGAGACCATTGCTCTGTCTCTGCTTGGACTTGCTCAGCAATCTTCCTGATGGTAGCCTTGCAACGTTCTGAGCAGAGTTTGTTCTCTTGAGATGCCCCCTGTTAACATTGTCCGACCAGGAAAATCAGTCAAGCCAAACTTGGAATTTACAAATTTAAAAAAGAAAACATGAAGAAGAATACCATCTTTCTGATGCAATAAACAATGCAATTTACATGCCTGCTCTGCTCTTCCAGCTGCATCTGTTCTTCTTGAACTGCAATTTCCAGAGCTGCTGAGGATAGATCTATAATCCTTCCGTATCTTGGCTGCAGCTTCTTTGCTCTCGTTCATACCCATTGATAGAGAATCAAGCCTCTTCCTGAGCAGAGCCACCTGTTCATCGGGCAGCATTAGCTTCAGTTTTTCTCGTTGATCTTGAATGAATATAGCTGAATACAATGCCATGTATAAGGTAGAGTAAAGATTAGACGCTAAGGGATACTGAGAAGTTTCGACTTTTAGATCAGAACCAAATTGGGCATGGTAACTCTCCTTCCTTATGTAGGGAGGGGCAAATCTGTATCGTGGATAAAGTATGATCGGTTTTCCAAAATAAGAGCAAAACAATCATTCCTGGAAGATGCAAACATATTAAAAAGGAAAACCAATGGCATAGCTAAATTTGAAAAATTATTTGTATGAGTGAATTCCATCCAATAGAACCAAGAACCAAGATTATCCTGGATTCTTAAATCCCCAATACATACAGTACGGGACAAGTGCATTTAAGCAAAAACATATTGCCAAGGCTGTAAGTTAATGTCAAATAAAAATATTTAACTAGTTATTCACAGCATACAAACTTTCAACCCGAGGTTTTAACAACTCTTTTGTGGCATAATACAGGTGATCACAGAAGAAACCAACTTGGAACATCATGCAGGATTTTTTCTATTCCACTTACATCGACAAGCTGATTCCGTTGATCAGCCAGAGAAGTTTTTGTTCTTGATGATCTCTGGCTTCTCAAAATGTCCTCAGCAAGCCGTTGGGCTTCATTAAGACTTCCTTTCCGACTACCCGAAATAGAATTATCCTCCTTATCGCTCTCCTGTAAATCATAAATCACATTATCGCCATAACCAGATCTAGTGAGTGAAATATACCCTCCATGTAACTGTGAAAACCCGTAAATGGCTAAGCTTTGCGAATGGGTTACATAAAGCATTCAGGAAGAGGGGGGGAAATCGCAAAATCTAGAACTGAGCTCAAATTTCATTACAGACAAACATAAAAATTAAAAGAGTTCATACAAAACTGGGTAAATGGCAGAACCAGCGGATGAGAACCTACCGATTGTGCAGTGGAACAAGCAGCCAGGACAAGTTTCTCCAGCCTCTGCTGAAGGGCCTTGGCAGTATCTTCACTGTAAGACCGATCCTTTGAACTTTTTCGCAACTTATCCAATCTTCTCTGGAGAAACATGGCCTGACGATCGAAGTTGCTGCATTTCTTCAGCTCATTCTCTCTGAATTCTGAGTTCTTTCGCAGCTTCTCAAGCTTCTCCTGCAGCGCCTCGATCTGGTTCTGCAGGGTTGTTTGCAGCACGATTTCTTCATTCTTTTCATCCACAATCTTCTTCCTCCCCTACCAGAAAGGACATTACATAAATCGTCAAACACACATCACAGAGAACACCGAGCCAAGCTTACGAAATGAAAAGCCACACAAACGAAAAGAAGAAGAATCTATCCTCAGCTCATTATTCACTGTCATTTATCAATATGAACCAAGAGCCCAAAAAGCATTAGATCGTCTTACCCACCCATGGCGATTGACTTACCATTGATCTTTTTCCAGTGGATTGAAGGGCCATTTCAAGCACAATGAACACATAAACATGCATCTAATTCATGTACAAAATGACATTAAGGGAAGACAAAACTCTGCAAGTAATTTATGAGTGTTGTCTCAAGAATTCGGATGAGTTGACTCTTTTCAGATATCCTTCGACTCTTGCCAATGACTTGATATCCCTCCTGTCTCGTTTTGTCTCATGTTATTTATTTAGAGGGAGTAGGCTAACTCGGGACCAAACAGAAAAAAAAAGGTTAGATTTTAGTAAAAAAAATAGTTTGTGTATGTGATTTTTATAGTTTGTATATTATGTGATTTTTTTTTAGTTATTTTAATGGTAAAGTATATGAGGATATACATATCATTAGATTTAAAAAAAAAAAAATACATATTTTTAATCATTAAACCCACTCAACCCATTCCATATACTCCTCTTACTACATTGAATTCACCAAACAATATAATTTGTCTCACCTCAAATTTTGACTATTTTAATATTATTATGTTCAAATTAAATATTTTAAATAAAAAGGTTTTTTGTGTTACCCAAACATACATGGACAATCTCGTGGTTTATTAGAAAAAGCATTTATCCATCAAAACAAAGTTTCATAGATAAAATATTATGGATTCTGGACAATCTCGTGGTTTATTAGAAAAAGCATTTATCCATCAAAACAAAGTTTCATAGATAAAATATTATGGATTCTTTCTCGTTAACCATATTAAAGGTCAAATTACCATATTAAAGTTTTAAAAAATGAAATGGAAAGCTTCCCAAAATCAAACCCAAAAAATATCAATCAAAAAATCTAATAATACTCGTTGTAATGTTAAAGTATTATGTTTATGGAGTTTTCTTTTATATTTACATATGAATATATATTCATGAAATTATTTTATATTATATATCTATAATTATGATTAAAAAATAAATTTGCATGGTAAATTCAAAATGAATTTACTTTCTTTATAATTTATATGCATGTTATCTTTTTATTAAGGTTGAACAAAAGTATAAATTAAAGAATAATTAAGAGTTTTCTTGTAATTTATTTATGTAATTTTATCTTAAAAAACTTGTTAATTTTAAATAATAAAAATCTTATGTACGAATAGAAATGTGTAAGGTAAAGAATAATTAAGAATTTTCTTGTAATTTATTTATGTAATTTTATCTTAAAAAACTTGTTAATTTTAAATAATAAAAATCTTATGTACGAATAGAAATGTGTAGCATATGAGATTCACATATGTTTATGCTTATCCATCCTATTAGAAGGTGTTTTGTGTAGTTCACTCCTATGCCACATTCATACATAGCCTACCCATTGATAGTATAATGCCTTTTCACTACTACTCTAATATGATGGATCTAGATCACCTTCTTGGAGTCTCTTTCACCCTATCCTAGAAACAATACCTCACTAGGATGTCTAATGCTTGTGTGGATTCCTTAGGTCCCTATTCCCCTTTAGTTCTAGTTCTTGGTCGCTAGTTTGACTCATTTTGACCCCTCACAACACCCATTTGGGGATTTTCCTAACTTTATTGATCCATTTGTGCAAACCCCCAACTTGGGTCCATGTCACTTAGATTTCCTTAATTAAGGTCCATGACCTACCAAATCCATTTGGGATTTGCTATTTAAGGAGTCAACTTGTGCAAAGCCCTAAATCTTGTTGATCTTTTGGAGCTAACCATACCACACATTTGCTTAAGGTCTAGTACAATGACTATTAATATGTAAGTCATGTACTAGAGGCTCATTTTATGCATCGAAACTCGTGGTACCATTATACTAAACCCATGGTACACATTCAGAAGGCATGGTATAATGGGTCCATATGAATCAAGTACCCTAATGGATAATTCATTCTCTTACACCCTTTGCCTATTTATACATGTGATGTACCTTCATATCAACAACAAAAGTAGAGTTTGTTGGTCTAAAATTTTCATTGATGGCAGCAATATGTAAATTAAATTTTCACAATATAGACGACTTTTAAAAACCTTCCTCTTAAATATAATAATATATTTTGGCATTAAAAATCACGGATGCACACTAATCAACTTTTAATATTTCAAATCAATTGCAAACTAACATTAAAAAATGCTCCACATGCATTGTTACCAGTTTGAAAAAACTTATGAACTAATGGAATTCTAAATCACAATATGTATATTCATTTATTTCACATATCAAACCCATATTAAAAGTCCATCAAATAGACTCAACTCAATAATCGCATGGAATCTCCTTATTAAAGGGCTTATTCACCTTCAAAGATGATCTATAACCATCGTAAAATTTAAAAGAACATCTACAACAAATTTATAGCAATTGTTAGATCTACAACAATGGCTACATGCATTCCATAGAAACCACTACAAGCGATCTGTAGCAACTGCTACGGTTGATCTATAACAACTGCTATAGGCAACATGTAGCTAATACAACTCTAATAAACAGCCTTTATCTCTTAAAATACAATCTGGGTATTTAATATTTTTGTGGGTTTGTCCCTCTCAATGTAAGATTTCCACCTTCCAAAAATCATAGAGGCCTGGATCATTAACTTTTATTTATAGATAAATCATTATATAGAATAGCTACAAGCATTCTATAGAAAATTCTATAGGTCTAATAAACAATATATATCCCTTAAATTGCAATCTGGGTATTTGAGATTTTTGGTGGGTCTATCCATCTCAATGTAAGGTTCCCCTCTACCAAAAACATCACAGTGACCCAAACCACTAATTTTGAGAGACAACCAAATCATCATATTTCCCTCTACAGATTTCATTTCCCTTTTTTGTTTCACTCCAGAGCTAAAAAAACTCATTTTTATACATATACGCAACCTACCAATTATACAACTCGCGTATGTATGTGGTATGATCTATTACAACCCACGTACATCGGGTTTGGTGCTCAAAAAATAAAAAATGCATCGGGTTTCCATGCCATGTCACGAGGTCTATGATACTTGACCTTTCATATACTGGAAACGCTCCTACTCGACCCTTCAATTCCATTTGGAGGCTATAAATCAAGCCATATACAAGCCTTGAGGGAATTCAATTCATCATCGAGAGAAAATATACTCTGGAGAAATTTCACCTCAATTAAGTTTGCATACTTTTCTCCTTGAAAGTATGAACTTCTTGTGTTCATCCCCCAAGCTCTTCCTATCTTGTGATGGAGAAACTCATTGACTCCTACATGTGAGCTTGCCTTTGTGGATGATTGAAGTGGTGGAGGCCCAGCTAGAGGGAATTAGTTTCTCGGTTCTGATATGTGCCATTACATAAGTTTTTCACCTATGTACTTCTGTTGATTACATTAATAGAAATGCTCTCTTATCGTCCAATTGATATCCTACAAATATTTATATTGATTTCCATGGGCATATTTGTTATGTATTTTAATGGATTATGCTGATTTATATGCTAACATTGTATATCAGTATCACATGCTTGCGTATCTTGGTTGTTGAAGACATGTTGTAGGTGTAAAGCTTTGGGTCGCCTGCTCAACGTGGTCTTCTTCGGACGTCCGGACAAGGTAGGATTATATCCCTTTCTTGTTAACATTTCATTTATACAACATACTTGAGATTATAGTTGATTTATGGGTGTCCTTCCATTTGTTGTGGTTTTCCCTGAGTCATAGAGAAATTTTCCTTGTAATAGCATTGGCGACTCCACTTGGGAGATCTCCTTTTTGGGGTATTGTGTGTTTTTCTCTTTGATTTGCACTCTATTTTCCTGATTTTATCTGTCGTTTGTTTCTTACCAACCTATATTTTCCATTATATCTGAGTTTCTTGGCTTAACCCTTTCCCATGCAATGTCTTCCTTAACATACGTGAGCTGTCCCTTGACATGGCACGTACATACACAAACTGTCTTCATTTAGGGTGCGTACATACACGATATGTTATCTAAACAATCATGTACACTATCTCTTTAGTTTGTTTGGTGTTTGATGGGTGAGTTTTGTTGGTTGTTGAGACTTCTTGGGTCCGTTTGGTGACTATTAATTGCCTACAAAGTGATAGGAAACCGATTTATTGGGGAATCTTTTGGGTGAACTCTTTTTCTTGTCATTTCTATCATTTGTTGTCCTTGCACATGGGTCTAGGTAGTTACTTCTTGGTATCCTGTTTAGCTTGTCTCCTTTTTCTTGCTGTAGGGTTTGCTTGTGAGGTTGTTATTTAGTCCTTGCATTTTATTTTCATTATATCGAAAATACAAAAAACAATTTGCTTTCTTGCATTTTACCTATGGAATTTTCACTTTTGGCTACTTTACATTAGTTTTGGCATAGTAGGAAAGATTGCACTTCATGGAGATTGTAGATATTACATCTTGGAAACAACATTTAGAAGCATACTATCTCATTGAAAATCAAGACTAGTACTTAACAATGTTTTTACATTTGCTTCTTTGTATATATGCTGAGTCATAATACCATCAGTTTTATGATCGCACCTCTTGAGTAAGCATAAGCCATTAAAATTAACGCTGACTAATTAAAATTGATTAGAAACGATTTTACTTTTTAGGGTACACAAACAATTATAGGACCTAGGGCCTTGGAATAGGATTTTGTGAGTAAAATTGTCCAAGGCTATAAAACTAAATGTATGTGTCTGACTAGGGAGTGGTGAAACCCATTATATAATTAGTGTCCTTAGGAGGCTCTGCTCACCCCGAAGTTAAGCAAAAGGTCATGTGAATTTGGTTGCAGAGATAGCCCTCTAATACCTTCCTAGCATCATAGATGTTTATGGAGTTCTATTCGTATTTGTGGGTCTCTTGATAGTGCCTTTAACACCTTGAGAGGTTGTTCTTTCAAGATTTTGTGCTTTGCTACCTTTCCCATAAGGTGGACTGGACTTGCAGCTGCTCGCCTGAGCATTGGTTATATTGTGGTGACTCTATTTTCTTGACATATGTAACCACATAGGTTGCTTACATGGGTTGTTTTGTAGGTACCTTGAGTTAGATATGGATCAAACAACACATAGACTTTATAGAGGATTTCCTCTCCAGAGGGATCTGACCGACTGCGCTATGAAGCCTATGAGGATCATTTTAACTGATTCTAATACCTCCACTCTATTGTTGAAAAGTCTCATGCCCCTCTTGGGTGAGGCATACTTACTTTAGTTCGGGAGGTCCCTTTCAACTATCATATCATATTTGTGTGCATTGGCCTTTTTCTTTATTTAGGAGTGTGCTCTCCGATTATTAGTCAGCATTAGGATTTTGTATTGTATCTTGAGTTATGAGTCATCATGGAGAAATACCATCCTCCTCATTGGTCTCTTCATCTTTTGAATTTTCCACCGTGTCTTGATCCTTTGCTGAAGCCTCCTTCCAAAAGGCATAAAGTTAATAAGCATGGTGCATATATCTCTACCTCCCATGCCCGTGATCATCCTAGCATTAGTACTGAGTCAAATATGAACGTCTCAGAAATCCCTTCAACTCCCATATCCTCTGTGATTAGTGGGGTCCCCTCGACTCCCTTTTCATCGATGGTTTGGATGCCAGAAGCTCCCTCATCTAATGCTACCCAACCCATGAGCTCTGCTCATGCCATGGAAACGAATCCTTTTGTATTCCCTTATGATATGGAAAATAACAGTACTCAGTCAATACCTTCAGCCTCTAATCCTTTCTCATATGGTATGCCATACTTGACTTCACACTTGTCATCCTATATTTCCTCATCTCATACGAATCCTAGTTTTGGGTTTGGGGGCACGACACCTCCTTATGTGCATTTCTCATTTGTTGGGAGTCATATCCCTCAAGAAACTCCTACCTTTGGAGGTTGGAATCCTCCTTCCTCATGGCCTAATACTAGCTTCAATGCTCTAGGATGGAGTGCTCAAATGGGCAGTCATTTTACTTCCTATATTTCATCCGTCATTACCTCTTCCTCCATGCCGATTCCTACAAACACTTTTATTATGGTGAACCCCCCTCTATCCTCTGGTGTTCCATTCAGTGGGAGTCATTTTTACGCTATAGGAAACCTCGAACATAGAGTTCCTTTGTATGGGGGAAACTTATATAATCCTTATCATGCCACTTTTGGGGGTATGGCTCCCTTAAAACCTTTCATGAATCAGCTGGGAGGAGTATATTATCCTACCGGTCAAGGCCATGGTGTATACCATAACCCTAGTTATCCTGCAATCTCTCAACCTCAATATTTCCCAGGAGCATGGGCTCATATGCCGCAACCCCAACTCCCTTTTCTGGCCATGCTAAATCTGCCAGACTTGTCGAAATTGATGAATGAACCTATGCATCATGATCCATCATGGCTCCCTGTCCCCAAAAAGCTTCCTTCTGACATTCGAAAGTTTAAAGGAAATAATGGTGAAGACTCATGTGATCATGTTACTACCTTTCACCTATGGTGCTCATATAAATCCTTTAATGACAACTCTATTTTTTTGAGGCTATTTCAACGCACCCTCGTCGGGGTCACCACGAAGTGGTACATCAAGCTACCTAGGGGAACCTACAAAAATTTCAGTCATATGGTCTTGGCCTTTTTCAATAACTTCCATCTATCGGTTCATTTCGATGCCATCCTATAACTCTTGTCGACTCTTTGGTAAGATAAAGCCACCCATATTTCTGATCATATTCATGAGTGGAATAGATGAAAGAGGTTGAATATTAAAGTCTACATTCCTCCATATTTTCTATTGGAATGGTTCCTCTAGTCTTTGTTACCTTACATTTCAAAGGATGTTTCTACATTTGGAGTGACCACTTAGGAAGAAGAAATATTCAAATCCCAATAGTTAGACCTTATATATGCTCAATCTGAGATGCTTTATGAAATTCTTTCTGACGCACCACAGTAAATATTATGATCCTAGACAAAGGCCTGAGCCTCATGCCGATGGAATTGTTGGCTCCACAAATTCTAATACTAAAGACCAGGTGATGAACCAACTCAAGGATTTGTCTCTTAACTAGTTTGTAGCAGGAAAAGATAAGGCTTCGTCCTCCACCACCCCATCGATGAATGTGAATTCTATATAGTCATTGTCAAACCCAAACGGTAACTAGAAATCGAGAGGGAGCATGCGGAAAGGACATGGTAATAATATAAAGGGTCAAAATAATAATAATAACAGAGCCAAGGAAAACAACAATAATGATAAATCAAATAGTAATGCTGGTGAGGGCAAGAAAGAAAAGAGGAAGGTGAAGTTTCCCTATAAAATTTGTAAAGATGATCACATTACCCACTTGTGCCCCAAAATCGAGGAAGCCTCAAGGCTCATCACGAAGCAGCCTGTTGTGCTGACCAAACCATTTCCACATAACCAAAATATGGCACCGGGGACCTCTAACACTGGAAATGCGTCGAACGAGAGTCAAAACCCTTCAACACATGATGGTGGCCATATTTGTGTCAATATGGTCAAGTCTTAGATTGATGTGGCCACTCGATCATGTGATTACAGTTCTTCATAGACTGTCTTAGGTCCAGAGCCTCCTCCTCCCCCAAAAATAGCTTTGCATATCAATAAGCCGGAACCTTCGCCTCATATTCAGAAATGAGTACTTAAGTGCTCTTCCCACAATCCTAATGCCAAATCCATGAAAAACTACTAGATTGTTGAGGATTTTGGCCGAACCCCTTTGGCAATGTCAACTTTAAAGGTGATCCATACATGTCCTTCACATAGGAACACCTTGATTTCTGCGTTAGGAGATCTAGGCTTGTGTGTCTCAAAGGTTATCAAGTTTGATGTCACAGATGTTAAGAATCGCTTACCTTACCACTTGGCCTTTCAAATCCATCTGGAGTACACAGAATTTACCATCAAGCATATTGTAATTGATGAAGGTGCTTCAACATCCGTGATGTCTCTAGCCCGTTGGAAAGCCATTGGCTCTCCGCCCTTGTCTCAATCCATGACCATGTTGACTACATTTGATAGGCATTATTTTAGACCCCATGTTATCCTTCCTGCTTTTCCAGTCTATTTAGGTGGAAAGATTGTAGAGGTCAAGGTCGAGGTGGTTGATGCACCTCTCAACTATAATCTACTACTAGGGCGTAATTGGACTTATGCTATGATAACCATTGTGTCATTGGTTTTCTACATTCTTTGCTTTCCTCACGAAGGAAATATTGTGACGATCAACTAGCTGTCCTTTGTGCATCCCGATCCTAATGCATCGGTGGGACCTTTGGTCCTCGTTATTGATAATTCTCAGCAGGAAATTGAGAATGTTGGTGTCATGATGTATTCCTCCTTAATGGGTACTTTTGATTTCATGACACCGATTGCATATATTAATTCCATATACAATGAGTCTTCATTGTCGATGAGCTCCGTTTCTTTCCGTACTTTGTATTTCAATGACCTTTGGACCCTACATTCCTTGACTATGTCATACAAAGGTCATTTTCATGTCGGGATGGCGATGCCATTGTCTACAGTAGAAGTTGCGTATCAGGCTATTGTAGAAGCTACCACTGAACCAGATCCTTCCTCCTCACATAAAAACGAGGTGAATCCCATTTTAGAGACCATATGGGCCGTTCAATAATATTGTTCGCATGATTTCCTTGACGATACTTTTCCCTCAAATGAATCCATCTTAGAGGCCATGTATGATCGTGATAGGCCTTGAGGCGATATGCATCATCGATCCTATTTTATCCCAGATCTTTTTAGGATTGAACAAGATGATTTTAGGTCCAATATGAGTGAGATGGTTGGTCACACCATGGTTCCATTAGATACGCATGGTATTTATGACGAAGGAAGCATGGTGAACATTTCTCCTACCATCGCGATCGACATCTATTGAACCCCTATAAAATTGAAAATGTATATATCGGTGCAAATTGTTCGTATGAGGAAATTCAGATCTACACCGATCTCTTCAAAGAATTCTGTGATGTATTTTCTTGGTCATATGAAGAGATGCCAGAGATCAACCCCAACATTGCCAAAGATGAGACTAAAACTTATCCAAATGCTAAACCTATTCAACAACTTCTTAGAGGTGTTAATCGTAGGAAGGCCCCCGCTATTAAGGCAGAGGTGGAGAAGCTACTCAATGCTGGCTTCATCTACCC
>CBVK0100923620.1:0-10699 GCA_900067695.1 Picea abies | reverse complement strand
TCCGTAGATAAAAATCAAGGAATCATCTGATTATGTATGGATTTTAGGGACCTGAACAATGCCTGTCCTAAAGATAACTTCCCCACTCCTTTTATTGACCAAATTATTGACGAGTGTGTGGGAAACTCAGTCTTTTCCTTTATGGATGTATTTTTAGGTTATAATGAAATTCACATCAAACCCGAGGATCAATACAAGATGACGTTTATTTGTCCTTGGGGTACCTTTGCATATCAAAAAATGCGTTTTGGTCTTAAAAATGCCGGAGTGACCTTTCAATGTGCCATGACCTTTACGTTTCATGATCTTAAGCATATCTTCGAATCTTACCTAGATGATCTCGCTGCTCACTCTCGCAAGAGGGTAGATCAATCTTACCTAGATGATCTCGCTGCTCACTCTCGCAAGAGGGTAGATCACTCGACTCAACTTCGACTAGTATTTGAGAGATGCCATTATTATCCCATTCGATTGAACCCTCACAAGTGCATATTTTGTGTTAGGTTTGGTTGTTTTTAAGATTCATAGTTTCTGAGCATAGATCATGGTGGATCCTATGAAGGTTGAGGCAATACTTCGGTTTCCTCCCCTGCGCAACATTCGACAACTTCATGGTTTACAGGGGAATGCTAACTTCCTGCGTCATTTTATAGCTAACTATGCCAATTTAACTAAAGGTTTCATGCGTCTTTTGAACAAGAACACTCAGTTCATATGGGATGAGAGAACCCATGAATCCTTCAATGCTCTTAAGAAATCCTTGGTATTGATGCCTTTGTTGAAGGCCCCAGACTATAGTAGATACTTTATGCTTTATATCGCCACGTTCGAAGGGACGACTGGTATGGTACTTGTTCAAGAGGATGATGAGCTCCATGAGAATGTTTACTATTACCTTAGTCAAAGTTTGGTTGGTCCTGAACCCAAATACTCTCACATAGAGAAGCTAGCCTTGGTCGCTATACACGAGGTTCAAAGATCATGATATTAAATCTTACTCTGAAAAACTACTGTGGTTGCGAATATCAATCCTTTTAAATATGTCCTTAATAGGCGTATTATAGGGGGTAAATACAATAAGTGGATTTTTATTTTGCAAGAATTTAATCTCGATTTTGCTTCTGCGAAGTCCAATAAATCACTAGTTTTTGTAGAACTGATGTTAGACTTCCCTAGACTGGATGAGGATATTTTTCATGATGATTCATTCGTGGATGAGAATATATTCCTTATCTCATCTTTGGACCCATGGTACATAAATATTTTAATCTACCTTCAAACCCTGAAACTCCCCCAACATCTGTAGAGAGACAACCGACGACGTCTACCTCATCAGGCTAAAAACTACCTTATTATCGTCGACACTTTGTATCATTGAGGGGTGGATACTATTTTGCATTGTTTCTTAACTCATGAGGAGGATGCAACTATTATCAATGACTGTCATAGTGGGGTGTGTGATGGTCATTCATTTGGGCTTGTGAGAACCCAAAATATATTGCGAGCCGATTATTTTTGGTCGTCAATTTTTAAGTATTGCATTGAAGTGGTTAAGAAGTGTCACCCTTGCCAGGTGTTCGCTCGAAAAATGCACTCACACCCAACCCCTCTTCACCCAATCATTACCATCGGTCCCTTCACCAAGTGGGGGGTATATTTTATGGATTGCAACTTCACCCAATCATTACCATCGGTCCCTTCACCAAGTGGGGGGTATATTTTATGGATTGCAACCCAACCTTGGATGGGGGGCACCAACATATTATCGTGGCCATGGAATATTTCACTAAATGGGCTTAGGCCATGCCTATCGTTAAACCTGATGAAATAATGCAACATTTTTCATATTCAATCAGATTATCGCCCGGTTCAAAATCCCAAAAGAAATTGTCAATGATCATGGAAGTCACTTCCAAAATGAGATGATGATAGACTTGGCATTGAAACTGGGGTTTATATACGATCATTCTTCTGCTTATTATCCCCAAGAAAATGGACAAGTAGAGTCTGTGAATAAATATCCAAAGAACATTTTTCAAAAAAATGATAGCTAGAGTAAATCTAAATGGAACATGATGCTTTACCCTACACTTTGGGCATACTGAACCATGGTAAATACTTCAACTGGTTTCTCACCATTTCAGTTAGTACACAGTGTGGAGTCTATTCTTCCCATTGAATGCGAAATCCCTTCACTTAAATTGGAAATCGAGCTCCTACCTGACACAGCTCCTACCTGACACAACCAATCGTGAATAATTCCTAGTACACCTAAAGAACCTCGATGACCAGTGTCAAGATGCCTCTATGACTATCGAGGTGAATAAACGCCATGTTAAGGTTCAATACAATAAGTCTGTCAGTCCTCTACAATACACTAATGGTGACTTGGTTCTCCTTTATGACCAAGACAAGGAGCTACTAGGGGTGGGAAAGTTAAACCCCATGTGGCACAATCGTTATATCGTGCAACGTGTTCTACAAAAAGGAGCCTACAAATTAAAATATTATGAAGGGAATGTGCTGGACGAGCCTAGAAATGGGTTCTACCTTAAAAGGTACTATGCTTGAGCCCTAAAACTCCGTCGTGACCTTTGTATATTAGTGTATATACTTCTTTCTTCTTTTCTCTTTTGCATCATTGGCTTGATCATTGATTTTTCCCTTGGTTGGTAGATTTCAACAGTGTCTTCGATATACTTAGGATTCACAGATGGTGCCAGTCGTCATACACGAAACTTGTCTTCTGCCGCTTGGGTTATCTATTAACCCGAGGGACAATTGGTGTCTTTAGGTGGCATTTTACTGGAGTCATCAACAAATAATGTGGCTTTGTATAGCGCTATTATAGAGATATTACATGACACCATTTCATATGGCATTTGATCTTTATAAGTTCTCATTGACTTCTAGTTAGTTGTATGTCAGTTGAATAACAATTACCATGTGAGAGATTCTACTTTACTCTGACGATTCCTATGGGTATGAATTTTGGAACAATACTTTGATTTTCTTACTTATAATCACATCCCTGGAAGTTCTAATAAAGTATTCAATGCATATGCTAAGTACATTTTGGGTTGGCATTTGTCACATAACTAAGTAAAGAAAACAAATTTATACATCCATCCATTGTAACATATATAAGTTGAGCTGAAGATCAAATGTTTTTTGTTTACCTTTATCAAATTGAAAAACATAAAAAATGAAATATATAAAAACCAAATTTTCTTTTCCTATAGACTAATAGTGTAGTGAAAGACATGGTTTGAAGTGGTTTTGTCCAGGGTTTTTTAACAGATTTGCAATTTCGTATCGCCCGTTTGTGCCTTCGGAAGGCATATTCTGTCACTGACATATATGATAGGTTCTCACCCCGCTTTGAATTTATAAATCATTCTATGACCATGATTCATATGCCCTAGGTATGAACCCATTTATTAGTAGCACAAAACATTCTTATTGCTACTAGAAGTGTCATTATTAAGTGGTAGCGATTTACCAAACATGGGTATCCTAGTTAGAACCCTTTTGTAATTTGGTGCCCATGCAGAAGTTAATCCATAGGACTGGAAGTTCCTTATAGTCCCAACATGACTTTGCGTTTGAACCCCATTTTTCTTACTCAATATTATTATGATTACATAAATCATTCTATGACCATGATTCATATGCCCTAGGTATGAACCCATTTATTAGTAGCACAAAACATTCTTATTGCTACTAGAAGTGTCATTATTAAGTGGTAGCGATTTACCAAACATGGGTATCCTAGTTAGAACCCTTTTGTAATTTGGTGCCCATGCAGAAGTTAATCCATAGGACTGGAAGTTCCTTATAGTCCCAACATGACTTTGCGTTTGAACCCCATTTTTCTTACTCAATATTATTATGATTACTACCTATGGGACTCCCCCAGAGTCTTGGTTAAGCTCTTTTATGACTCCCAAAAAAATGAAAAGATTACCGAGTGAACTTGTCTCTTTCACACTCATTAAATGGTTTTGAAAGGTCATCTATTTGGTATAAGTTTAACCCTTTTCCAGACCAATTAGAATATTTATGAACGATGAATACTCTAGAAACCATTGGCTAGAAGAGTTCTCTTGAGTATTATTTTATACTTTTTCGGGCCTAGGGGTCTAATTCTACGAAAAAGGAAAATTTTGAATTAAGTTGTAATTGCATACAATTATCTTGCTTTCATTGTTGAGCCTATTGTCAATTCCCCCTTTCTCGTTATAAGCCTCTTGCCCCAACAATTCTCATCATTAGCCAAGCAATGCCTTTCATATATCCTTTGCAACTTGACACCCTTTACCCATAGAGGAAACATCCCCTCGAGTGTCCATTCCCTACATGTGTTCCCTTTCATTGAGCGTAGGTCTGTTCCACTACCTGGAACTAGTTTCTTATTCATGACACTTGTTTCCTCTCCTAAATCATAACATTTATTTTTCTATGAAAAAACAAAAAAAAAAAAGGGCGGGAAAAGAATATTATCTCCTATCTACATTAGTCATGTTGCCTTGGAATAGAGAACAAACTCTTGAGTCCTTTTCATCCAAGGTTTAGGTTTAACATGACCTTAGAAAGCTAAGCTCATTACTTAGATTTTACTCCTTTGACTGGTTATTCTTCTAGTCCCTATGGAGAGTTTGTTGATGCCTCTTACGTCACAAATTTTTGTCAATGATTAGTGTTAATTCCATGCTGCTTGAGTTATCCATATGTCTCATGCTTTTGTTCAAAGGAAGTATAGAGCCTGTGTTGGCCATTTATTAGAATTCTTGACTTTGCATGTCGACCATACCCTCAGTATATCTCAGAATCACATGAATTTGTTGTCCTACCTTGCACCTTGGGCTTACTTTCATCATTGGTAGGTAACTTTGAACCCAACAAATGACATCACCTCATTGGTCGTTGACTGGGGGGTTTCCCTTGTGTTCTACGACAAGAAATCTATTCACACATTGGGATTCATGTAGTGTCTTGGATTCCATTATCCCTATTGGTGGTTTCCTCGCCCTTTTCAGTAGTTTCCCTTATTGGATGCTATTCATAGGGTCTCTTTCATACACCACTTGCATCTGGTGCATGCGAGAGATGCACACGATCATTGGTTCGTGAACATCCTATTTGTCCGAGCTCCTCCTAATTATCAAGCTATTGATTTTTACCTCACGTTGGATAATAAGAGATTCCTTAATTCTCTTCTTTCAACGAGTCTCCTTCCATTGACTTCAACTCATCTATTTTGGAATCGAGATCTAGAGTCCTTTGAGTACCTAGAGGCTTGCAGTCATCAATGGCAGTTTCTATCGCCATCGATAGTTGGGAATACATCAATGTATCCTGATCGATCGATTCTTCAAGTGTTCTACTTCAAGACCCTTATTCACATGTTTGGAATGTACTCAGTGCCTTTACACCTACTTTCATTATTGGTGGTTTTCTTACATTTGTTAACTATATACCTTAATGAACGATAATCAAACAAAGTCTCATTATGTTCGACTTCAACTCCTCTATTCACATAATGTAGACTTGTACCTTCGACAAATAGTGTAGAAGACCTCCAGTTTATAGAAGCAACACCCCATATCTTTTGTTGTCTTTCATTGGACCAATACCTATATGACTTCAGTGATCATGGAAGATTAGATTGTACTCCATTATATACATATATCTTCGATTTATTTTGATACTAGACTCCACTGTGTGTTGTTCGTGACTATGACATCCTATGGCATATGTCCACTTTGTATTTCCTATTCATGGCCATGAACAACTATGTGATATATATCCACATGGATCTGTAGTGTAATTCAGATTGGAAAACATGTGTATAAAGTCATTACGAATTGTAATATTCTAATGAGTAACTAGTACTTCCAGGTGAGTGTTCATTACTCCACTTTTGGGAATTATAATGTATTTCGACCATCGTAGATACTCCTCTAACCTCATAAATGAAGGGGCATATATTATAGAAACATTTTCCACACTACATGCATCTTTCTCCGATGGCCTTCCATTTCCCTCTGCAGACCTCATTTCCCCCTTTTTTGTCACCCTATAACTTAAAATGCATCTTTTTATACATGTATGTGACCTCCCAGTTATGAAACGCACGTACGTATGCATGCTGCTCCATTACAACCAATGTACATTAGGTTTGGTGCATAAAAAATCAAAATTGTGTCGGGTTTCCATGCCATGTTACATGATCTTTGATCCTTGACTTTCCATATACTGGAAACACTCCGACTTGACCCTTCAATTCCATTTGGAGGATTTAAATTCAACTATATCCAAGTGTTTGCACATAGGCAGACCTAGGGTTCAGTTCTAATGACGCACCAACAAGCCCTAACTACTGGTACTTTCAGAAACACCTGCAAAGTAGATGCAGTCTCACTCGAAGTAGGTATAGGGGGTTGTAGGACACAAGTGTCTACAACCAAAGGAAATGAAAATTGGATCCAGGGAAACACTCTCACACATATCTAGTTATTCTTTCTCTTTCTTAAGCCTATTGTGCAAATTATATCTAAGATCTAACACAATATTGCTTTAACATTATATCAAATATTAGAAGAACACAACATCAATCACACACAACAACAGGATATGCGTGGTTCACCCTCTCCCTAGGGCTACATCCATAGAACTGTGCTTTATAATATATTAGATGAAAGCATACAGTTCTATAACTGTGCTTTATAATATATTAGATGAAAGCATACAGTTCTATATGCACTCTTAGCTTACAAATATCTCTCTTTATTTCTCGTCTCCTCTCTCCCCTCCCTGCGCACCTAGCTATAGGGTTGATCTTCGCACCCAACTAAAGATCTTACAACACATAATTCTCTCACCTCACAATACTTCTCTCTCAACAATAACAACAATCACTTCTGATACATAATCGAACCTATCCCAGGTCCTCTTGACCTTTATTTATACATTGCAATGACTCTCAGAGAACCTTAGGCTGAAACCTAAGTGTCAAAACCCTAAATACCAAAACCCTATGTGTCTAAAACCCTAGGTCAACTTGACCTGCATTTTCAGGGCTTCGCCAGCCTGTCTTTCCTTATTTCTTGCGAGGTGCTCCAAAGCATCCATTGGTGGATTTTTCCACTTGCCAAGTCATCCATGATCCATCTTCCTTACTGATATATCTTCCTCAATCTCCCCGTCCAACAACTTGCTTTCTCTTACTTCTCTCCGTCTTTTCTTCTCTTTTGGCCCCTTCGACCCAATCACATTCAACTTGTCTTTCGTGTAGTTCACACTTCACGCTTCTGTCCTTAATATTTGCAACCTTCCATAACCAAGGGCCAACATGCCCCCAACACTCACATCTGACTCGTCCCAAGGAACTTTAGGTCTGAACCTTCTATTTTTCTTCATCTTCGAACCGCGTGGGGTAGCATGTGCTTTCTTCTCTATCCCACCCTTCTTTCCTTGTGAAAACTGTCTTTTCTATGTCTGGTACCTAGTTTCAACTTTACCTAGTACCTAGATCCATTTTCTCATGCTTCTACTGAGAGCTGCGAGGCAATTGGTTGTCATAGTACAATTTCAATTGTCTCCCATTCACCAAACCTTCCTTCCATTCTCCATTCAAAGTTTTCAACTATGCGGCTCCTCCTTCTGTAACGTAAGCAACCTCATATGGCCTAAGCCAATGTGTCCTAAACTTCCCTGGATGCTTCATGAACTTGATGTTGTATACCAATACCAAATCTCCTTGCTTGAAGGATTTCTTCTTGATGTGCCTGCGAGGCAATTGGTTGTCATAGTACAATTTCAATTGTCTCCCATTCACCAAACCTTCCTTCCATTCTCCATTCAAAGTTTTCAACTATGCGGCTCCTCCTTCTGTAACGTAAGCAACCTCATATGGCCTAAGCCAATGTGTCCTAAACTTCCCTGGATGCTTCATGAACTTGATGTTGTATACCAATACCAAATCTCCTTGCTTGAAGGATTTCTTCTTGATGTGCCTATCATGATAGGCCTTTTCTCGTTCCTTCTATACCTGTTGATGGAATCCTGTGATAAATCAGTCTTATTCTAGTTCTACAAACTATGCAAGCCTCTCTCAAACAACGCCATTGTCATCCATATCTACGAATGTTGCAATTCTGAGACTAGGAACCAAATATTCCATAGGGACAACTACTTCTAGGCCATACACCAACTTAAAGGGAGTATGCATTGTTAGCTTCTTGCAAGTAGTTCTATAGGCCCATAACACTACTGGTACTCTCAAATCCCAATCATCCCTATTCACACTGCAAATATTCATCAGCGATGTATCCAAGATCTTGTTGAAAGCTTCGACCGTCCCATTATCTTGTGGATGGTAAGGAGTACTCTTCTGATGGTGAACTTCAAATTCCTGAGTCAAATCTTCAATAGTTTTATTAATAAAGTGTGTGTCTTGATTGTTCATCAGGGTCTTCAGGCATCCAAACCTGGTTATGATATCCTCAAATATAAATCACACAACTGTATTTGCACTACAGTCCTTAACTGCTCTTGCTTTTGCCCATCTTGTCAAATATTTTGTCGCAGTGATGATGTATCTAGCTCCTTTACGCTTCCTTGGTGGGTTTATAGGTCCAACGAAATCAATTTCCCATTTCCCAAATGCTTTCAACCTCAACTGTGGTTCTAAAGGAATCTGGTCTCTTTGGGAAGGCTTCCCAACTCTTTGGCATACATCGTAGGCTTTATAGTATTCCTTGGCATATTTATGTTTAGTAGGTCACCAGAGGCCGGCTCTCAGAACCTTCTGCGTTGTTGCTTTCCCTATGTAGTGTCCTTCTGCGATGCCTTCATGTGATTCTGCTAAAATCAATGGTCTTTCTGCCTCCATAACACATCTCCTCAGGATCTCATCAGGTCCCATCATGTATAGAGGTCCGACTATAAGTGAAAAATCTGCAGCGCACACTACCAACTATTTTTTCTAGATGATTGTATATTCACTAGGTGCCATTCCTGTTGACAGGAACTGGACTATCTCGGTGAAGTGGTCATCAACCCTTCTGATGGCCAACAATTGTGCATCTGGTAGTGTATACTCCAAACTAGTAGGGTCCTCTCCATGCTCCAACCTAGACAAATGATCATGTCCCTTGTTCATTCTCCCTGGCTTGACCACAATCTCAAAATCATATTCCTGGAATAACTTCTAGATGATTGTATATTCACTAGGTGCCATTCCTGTTGACAGGAACTGGACTATCTCGGTGAAGTGGTCATCAACCCTTCTGATGGCCAACAATTGTGCATCTGGTAGTGTATACTCCAAACTAGTAGGGTCCTCTCCATGCTCCAACCTAGACAAATGATCATGTCCCTTGTTCATTCTCCCTGGCTTGACCACAATCTCAAAATCATATTCCTGGAATAATATTAGCCATCTACATATTGTTCCCCCCAACACTGGCTTGTTGACTAGGTATTTCAATGCTGAGTGATCAATGAACATCTTAAAATTTCCTCCCAACAATTAGTGTCGAAACTTTTGCAGGGCGTACACCATGGATAAACCTTCTCTCTCAGTGGTAGTGTAGTTTATCTTAGCTGTAGATAGCTTCCTTCTAGAAAAGGATAATGAGTGTTCAATATCTCATGCTCTTGGTTGTGATAACATTGCTCCTAGTGCAATAGATGAAGCATCGACATGCACATGAAATTCCTTTCTCCAATCTGGGAAAACCAGAATAGGCGTATTAACCATTTTCTGTTTCAGTGTGTCAAAGCTTTGCTAACATTCTTCTGTCCATTGAAACTAACAATATTTCTTCAGAAGGTTCTCCATGGGTGTTGTAATCTGTGCATATCCCTTAATGAAATTCTTGTAGTATCCAATATGTCCCAATGTAGTGCACAACTGTCTAACTGAAGTAGGAGGGGGTAGTCCCAATGTAGTGCACAACTGTCTAACTGAAGTAGGAGGGGGTAGATCAACAATAATGGAAATCTTGGACGGATCTACCATCAACCCCTGCTTACACACAATATGGCCCAACAACACTCCAAAGGGTGAAAATACGATGCAGTTCTTCAGATTCAGGGCAATCTGACATTGCCTGCACTTATCCAACATTAGTCTTAAACATTTAATATGATTATGCAATAGGCTAAAAACAGTCCAATCATCAAAATATGCTTCCAAAAATTTATGTAAAAACTCCTTGAATGCTTCGATCACCACCCTGGAAAAGATGGCTGGTGCATTATTCAATCCAAAAGGCATCACTGTGTACTGGTAGGAACCCCATTATGTTGCAAATGTGTTCTTATGGTGATCTTCTTTAACAATCCTAATCTTGTGATAACTTGAAAATCCATATGTAAAGGAATATACCTCCTGTCCTCCTACATTATGTAACACTTCGTCTGTAAGTGGTGTAGGGAATGGGTCATGAAAACATGCATCATTCATCTTTATGAGATCTACACAGATCCTGATCTCTCCTGTATTCTTATCCTGTACCACCATAGGACTAATCCATTCTGACTCCTCCACTAGTTCTATGATTCCTACTTCCAACCTTTGGTCTAGTTCAATCTTAACTTTTTCCTTATATTTGGGATTCAATCTATAGGGTCTCTGCTTAACTGGCCTTGCATCTGGTTTCAAGGGGATCTTCATCTCTCCCATGGGCCC
>CBVK0100923593.1:0-19983 GCA_900067695.1 Picea abies | reverse complement strand
TATATATATATATATATATATATATATATATATATATATCTTAAGAACCATTGTAGATCCATCTTAACTCCAGATCTATCATGTGAGGAGAGGGATCAAGTCCCTCACAGTGAAAATCTTTTTTAAATTGAAAAAAATCGAGGAAAGGTTTGCAACTCCAAAGATTTGATCCCTCTCAGTTCATGATAGATCTAGAGTTAAGATGGATCTACTCTAATCTTTATAAACAAGGCGAAAAGCAAATTCTCCAAATCATGTCAATTAAATTCACATAAAATGATATATAAGCAATCTAATCTAATCTTTATAAACAAGACGAAAAGCAAATTCTCCAAATCATGTCAATTAAATTCACATAAAAATGATATATAAGCAACTCTATAATTGAATAAATCAAAACCAACAGAGAAATCAAATAATAATAATAAAAACGTTAAGAGTACATGTTAAGCCCTAGAAAAGGAGTCCTCCTCGCTTATAACTTGGGAACTGAACAGAAAACAGACAACCACCACCAAAATATAGAAAGCGCACAGGGTAAAAACAATATCAGCCATTGATATCTGTGACAATTCTACGAGAGAACATTTTCAAATGTACTAGTTAAACCTCCCAATATAATGTTAGAAAGCCTGCAGTGTACAAAATTCAAATAAATTATGCATATTCTTTGACAACAAAGCCACTTCAATTAAAGAGACCTGGAAAGGTTGGAAGGCTGAAGTGCAGTCAGTATTATCTGTGTAAATGAAAACATAAATTCAAACTTTACAAAAAGTAGCTGCATACTCTGAACTGATTTCTGAACTTCAAACAAGAAGCTTGCCTGTTCCTGTTTATTTAATTAGAATTGCTTCTTTGGAATGGTCCCTCAGCTTCCACAACAAATGAGTTCTTCATTTTGATGAGATACATCCACATATTCAACCGAAATAGTTCAGAGTCTGTTCGGTGATGGGCAATACCTAATTTCGTCAACTATCAGAAAAAACTTGTGACCTGGCCTTCTAAGTGACAATTTAAAATTTGCAGATGGCGTATCCCTAGTAACTCATTTCTGAATCCAATTTTATCAGTACATAGACATTGTCAAACCAAAAACTAGAGAAAAGATTTTAGCACTTACAAACATCAAACCAAATAACAGAATATATATAATATTTCTACAAGATTTACCAATTCTTTCTAAAGGAAAAAACCCACTACTCTCCCATCTCTCAACAATCTACAGAATGAATTAGAAATTATATTTTTAATTATTTAAGGGGATTTACTTGTTACTCTTGCTAGATGGAATAAGCCTAAAACTCTCCCTGTTTCTCGGAAAGTATAAACTATTTGAAGACTCACTAGAGTTATTCTTAGGCATGAAGTGAAGAGGGGCTACTTTTTTATGAAAATTCTAAATTTTACATACAACATTTCAGTTCAATGAATCTGACAAAGAGATTGCAAATCAACACCAGGTTAGCAATGATATATCCAACCCTTCAAATTCGAAAGATGTGTTCACATAAATTTCTTTACATGGCTATTTATACCAGGGCCCCAAGCAATTTATCATGATTCAAATCACATCATGCACCAGCACATATCGAATTCAACTTGAACTGGATTTGCAAGAAAATGATGTAGCTTTGCTTTATCATGCTCGGAAAAAGGGACCATGTGAAACTTCAAGAATAATGCCACTTACAAGATACAGATTGCACTCCAACACAATGATCGAGCACACCGTACACCTTTTTCTCTACAGAATGTATCTAAACTTCTCCACTGATTACCTGAAGGGTTGAAAGTTACAATGTACTGGTATTGAAGTGCAGGCACACAAGACCTTTCGTGTTGAACTACGGGTTAATTCCCCACATCGAAAAGTATATCATATCCAACTGCTGCACACATCTTGCAGTTTGAATTAATTTTTTATCAGAAAATATACTTCTGCTTTATCCAATAAGGCAGGGTCTGAGAAATTGAAAATCATTAACATGAGATGGTAGACATCCTCCAAAAAATCACTTCCATCAGCTTCATCTACAGATTCCAATGCAGGGGACTTCCTTTGGAAGATATAAGGTATGGCACTGGGAAGGTAGAGAAAACTTCTATTTGTTAGGAAGGCCCAAGGTTCTACTCTTGGCCTATAGGATTTGGAGGCGTATCTTTTCCATCCATAAATGACGATGTCCACCTAGTTGCTGAGGATTTAATTCCATGGCTGTTTTAAAATCAAGAAATGAAAACGACGGGCGACAACTCTCTATATGAGCTGCATCAGTTGCAATGCATGCATTGGGCATCCATTGAGGATTACCAAGCTTTACGCTAACTACTTCCTGTGAAAGCGTACAAGGAATCTGCCTATAAAGCATCTCGCTTTCCTGACCTGGCGTTCCCTTTAAGTGTAAACAGGACCTTATCAACCTCTTCAAGAAGGCATCCAATCCATTGTTCAATACATTAGCAGAATCTTCACTAACACCTTGCAAGCCCATGGATTCTGCCACCTGTTCCATCCATCTGTGAAGACTCTCTGTAGAAGGCAATTCATAACTGTCAAGACACCCCTGTTCTTTAGCCAATTGACCATAACTCGGTAAACTACTACAGGGTGGTCTCCTAGCAGAGCCAATACGTCCTGGCCGGAACGGTATTCCCAGAGGCGCGCTCAATCTGTTGTCAATTGAAATATCTACCTCGTTAACTACTTCGTCGTTTCCCACATCCACTGCCTCAATTCCAACTTCATCTCCTGAAACCTGCTCTGGCGATGCTACAATCTCAAACCTAGGACGCTTTGACTGGGTCAAAGCTTCTGCTTCAGGCAGCTCAGCGGTGCTGGGGGCTGGACTGAGGTGCAAACGTCTCGATAAATCATGGGTATTCAAGTCGCCATTCTCCAATGCCTTTGTTACAGAAGGTAAGGTCTTGGTCTTAACTGAGCTAGCTCTCTTCAAGTAAGGTTCTGAAAGGTCAACCCTTACTCCTCGCGGAGCACTGGAATCAGCGCTATGAGAATTCACATGGGGAGGAAAAGTAGTCGTAGTCGGCCTTTTATGAACCTTCCGATCACGGACTCTGGACCAGGTCTTGCGGGGCGATCTAGCAAAAGGATCTCCATTGGACCTACTTGAGGAGGGCAGAAAACCTCCACTGCCGATCAATGAAGACTTCGGTTTTCCCCAGACCCCTTTGATTGACTTGGAGGGGACCCTAAGTGCTTCAGGAACATCAGATTGGTATGCATTTTTTAAAATAGACCGTATGAGTTCATTGTGAAGGCCAATGTTTTCCTTGCCAATAGTCAAATAGCAAAGCTTATCAAACTCAACCTTGGTAAGCTTCAGACTAAAGAGCTTGTCCAAGTGCCCAAAATAGTTATCAGTCCTCTGAACCCCAATTCTCTTTCTAATCTGTGCCTTTATCTCTGCAAGGTTAATTCGGGTATGTTGCTGTGATGTCGGCATTTCAGGCTGTAAATGCTAAGTGGGTTCTACTTGTGTTTGATTCGGTTATCATTCAGATACCATCTCATATGATTTTGACCATAAAAATTCAAAACTAAGATTCTAAGGCATGAAAAGTTCTGAGTGTATTACTCACAACCCAGGTCAGCCTGGATGGAATTAAGTGTTATTACAGGAACCCACTTGTAGTAAGAGATTCGATCCTACTCAAAACCCTCCCAAATAAACGCCAACTTTACACTGGAATGGAAAAACACAGTAAAATAAAGCGAATTGTGTATGGAAAAAAATACCCATTTCCTCAAACTATGGAGAATGCCATCGAAAGTGACACATGTTTGCTGCTTGCCCTTCTTTCGATCGCTTCTTTCTCCGCCCTCCGTTCGACTCTGTTCTTTGCTTTTCCAATTCCTTCTTTCTCCGCCCTCCGTTCGACTCTGTTCTTTGCTTTTCCAATAAATTACGTCTGGAGTTTCTCTATATTTAGAAAAATAGAGATACAGCGAAGTGTTGGTTCTTCAGCTTATGAAGCCATCTTTAGAGTTTGTGGTGACACAAGGAACTTCGAAAATAGAGATTTGGCGAAGTCTTTAATTTAGGTTTTATGCGAATTCTTTAATTTAGGTTTTATGAATTGGAGTATATTCAAAGTTAAATTTTGGTATGAATTGGAGTATATTCAAAGTTTAGGTTTTATGAATTGGAATTAATTGGCGAAGATTCATTTTAATTCTACATGTATAAGCATTATACATGGCCATCAATATCCATTCGGTTAATGCATTCAAAGTTAATTGACGTAGAATCATTTTAATTTATATATATAAACATGGTAATTAGTATCTATTATTTTAAGCAGCATTGAATGTTGCAAAGGGTGGGTATGCATTGTGGAATTTGAAGTTGCATTGTGGAATTTGAAGAATTCGAAGTGTTGATCTTATAGGCATGAAGATATATCTTAATTTTATTTTTTTTAGTAAAATTTGTATAAAAGTTTGTATTTTCATAAATTTTATCATTTAAATAATAGGTAATTATATATATATATGGTTTAAATGAATTGATTTCTTAATATTTATTGAATGAATTGATTTCTTAATATAAAGTCTTAGTGGGTCTATTGATTAAGAACATGTGTTTCTTCCTAAGAGGTTATAAGTTAAAATCTCAAGGGGGTTAAGGTATGAATACCTTCGTAGATTTTACCAGTCAAATCATGCCTGACTTGGTCATGGCCTAAAAATACATTATTATTATTATTATTATTATATAAATAGTGTTTTCAAGAAGGCCACTTCAAAAATTTAATGAAAAATAAGGTGACTTGTAATAAAGTAACAATGTTTAATGATAAAGAATGTGAATAATAAAAAATGAATATCGCTCATATAAACTAGCATAGCTCCTAAATGTGTTAATGAGAATGCCAAAGTGATTGAATGGAAAGCTTCCATATTAATGTTCTTAATAAGAACCCTAAGGATATGGCAATTAAAATTGTCTTATTTGAGAAATGGTCCATTATTTTGATGATGACCTCCCACCATGACTCTCTTATTGGTGGTTAGCCTGCGCATTTTAAAAAGAAAGGAAGTAAATCATCATAGATGTAAGGAGAAATTACAATTGATCTGAACATATGAAGAAAAATACTAAGTGTTTTTAGTAAAGAATAAAAGCTACAAGCAATGTAGCCAAGTTTTTTTGCTTTTCTATTTTTTCTCATATTTTTTCATTCCTTTTTTTCTCCAGTGATAAAAGCTCATACTCGATCCAAGATCTCAAGTACAGGTTTTTATAGAGAGATGGAAAGTATGTTCTATAATGAGTGAATTACCTTGGCTCTATCAACAATATCTATTAGTTCGCCCATATCTGCAGCTTTCTTAATCATTATTTCCCCACCCATAGATGGAGGGAATGAGTTGATTCGATGGTATACTCTAGGTATTTGTTTACTATAACTCCTTCTAATTAGTTATACATTCCATACATTACCATTTCCAATTTGATAATTTATTGATCCAATTGAAAGAAGAAAGAGTCTATTGGGTAGATCTTATTGATTTTCATTAGAGATTGGGAATTGATGGACTCTCCATTGGACCTATTTGATGGGATTTGTTACCACTTTGGCCATTTCAGTTGCTTGGCAAGTTACTCAAAATCCTCGATCATTGCAATTACTGATGTTAGCAATGTACAACGGCCAATTGTGATCATTTTCTTCTTGGGATATTGTACTTTTCTTTCATATGTGGGAGTTGGAATTAATTTTCGTTCACCCACTTCTATCTGTACAGAGGGAGGGGAGACATTTATATTTGGCCACAAAGTTCATTTCATACACTGTGAGTGATAATATCTTTCCCCTATTCGAAGCTTTAAGTATGGATCTTTGGGGATTTGATAGAACAACATTAGGTTCGAGAATATTGGATAAGAAATATTATTCTTTAATATTAGAAATAGTATTCTATTTAGGGTTCTTCATCACTTATGCAATCAAATTGCTAATTTTTTCCTTACATATTTGGTTACTTGATACTTATGGGCAAATGGGAGGATATGGGTTAATACAAACATGGAATTTCTACCTCATACTCTTTTTATATTTATTTTCGTTGTGGTTGGTGATGATAGGAGTGGTTCAAATCACCTATGCAACTCCAACTTCTACAAGTCAAGAGAATTGGAAAAGGAGGATAGTCCTCATTATCTCATATGGGTTTTGTAATGATTAGTTATGTGGCAAATATAAGTCTCAAAGGATCCAATTTCAAATTATCTTTCATGAATCAATTGGTGTGGCATTTTCATTCTTAGCGAGAACAAGTGACGATAGGATACATACTCTTCTTCTTAATGAAGTAAATGGTAGGGCTATACTAATACCTAAAACTTGCAAGCACCCATAACATGATGTTCTGGCACTAGGATATGAAATAGGTTGTAAGTGGACATCATTAAAAGTTGTCCTAAACACAAGTGGAATCCATGATGCATACACAAGTAGAATCCATGATGCATAATTGAACAAATATAGAAAAACATCCATATTTAGTAACGAATCACTTTTAAACTTTTTTTTTAAGCTAGCTACTTTTATATTACCATGGTAAGAAAATGTTATAGCCAAAACTCTTTGTGCCCTACCAAAAAGGAAACCATGCCATGAAGAGTTCCAGAATATAATCCAAAGTATATCCAAGTCACTAGAACTGAGTCTAAACTACCTAAAGAGATCCAAAGTCTTATATGGAATAAAACAAAACTAAGGGAGCAATAAGGCTAACTACCAGTAAACACTAAAAACCATGACTATAGATAAAAACAACATATCATGACTACATGATAGACAACATAGGACTTATCAAATAGGACCTGGAGAGTCGGTTGCCTGAGTGTTAGATTGACTTGCTTCCATGTAACTCTACTTCTTAATCATTTATAATTGGTTTAGAAGAGGTACCCTGAGAAACCAAGGGCTCTTTCACCTCAATTGAGCAGTCTTGACCATTAGCCTACCACTTTGATACTTTCATTCAAACACCGAAAAACACCTTACAAACAACCTCATTTTTTGCTTCAAACAACGTCGTCCTAGCAAGAATTTATCGGTGCTAATCTCCTTGCTTCTAAACTACCTGGGATTTGGTGAGCCAATATAACTTAGTGGCTCATAACACTTTAGTATCTCTAGTTCTTGAGTACCCAAAGTCTGAGAACTATCCCTAGTAGTCCTTGTCAATCTACTCCTTAGTAACATGTTTACTCTTTTTGATGACAGAGTCATATATAGCATCCATCTTCTCTTTAATTGCAATAGGAAACTTCTCTTGGAAGACTTGTCATGGTTGCTTGGCATCTTTTTCAACCATGGTCATGGAGGGGACAGAGGTCTTGCAGTAAGGATTTCAAGAGGCATTCCTCTTCCTTCTTTTCAGACCCCTCATGTTGGACTCAGGAGCTTCCATGTCGAAATTGTCATCCATAATAGGCAAGGGACCACATGCAGGAGATGAAGGGGCCCATAGAGATCTGGAAGAAAAACTACGGTTATCCTCACCATTGGAGGGAAAAACCAAAACAACAGAGAAAACAAAGCAGAACTTGACATCCCAGTCTAATTTCCTGAGAACTAGAGTCCTGATAGCACTCGGAGAACATAGACATACGTAGCATGTCATGCATCTAGGGCCTCATCAACATATGTAGCATCTCTCTAGTGGGCACAGTCGCATCGTCCTCTCGGACCTTATGGGTCTCGACGTCCTTTCAGACCTTATGTCATTACAGGACTTCATTTAGCTCACTCAAAGCTAGGAAACTAGCCAGTTCACGTGAAACTATGCTACTTCCCAATCCACACGGAGTCTGGGAAACTATCTAGTTTGGCCAGTTCACACAGAACTGCGCTACTGCCCAATCCATACGGAGTCTGGGAAACTATCCAGTTTAGCCAGTTCAAACAGAACTGCGCTACTACCCAATCCATACGGAGTCTGGGAAACTAACGTTCTTGTAAATGACTTCCCATTTCTGCCACACTTTGTACGCTACTACCCCCTAGAATTGCATATCTGACTCATCATTCCCTCTTATGAGGGAAGTCCTTCTAGACCACGCCAAGATTGTCCCTGAAGTACTCAAACGTTATCTTTTATAGAGGCTTGGTCAACACATCTGCTATATGCTTGTTTGTGTCAATATAATGGAGCTTCACAACTCCCTTTTATACCAGATCTCAGATATAATGGTACTTGATCTCAACGTGCTTGGACTTGTCAAGAAACACATGGTTCTCAAAAAAAATTATACAACTATGGTTGTCACAAAAAATACAAGTCACCTCCAACTCGAGATCAAATAGTCATGCAAGCAACTTCTGAAGTCACACAGCTTCGCTACTAGTTGAACATGTTGTTATATATTATGCCTCAGTCGTACTGAGTGCCACACTAATCTGCTTCCTGTGGAGCCATGAAATCATAGATGACCCCAAACTGAAGCAACATCCTGATGTACTTTTCTGATTGGTGACACTACAGGCCCAATCTAAATCAATAAATCCTTGCAGTCTTATCTTACGATTTGAAACATATCGGAGTCCAAAGTCTATTGTACCCTTCAGGTACCTTAATACGTGCTTTGTCACAATCAAGTGAACACGTCTTAGTTCAATCGTATACTAACTCAAAGTGTTCATTGCCAAGCATATATCTAGCCTAGTATTTGTCAAATACATCAATGAACCAATCATCTGCCTATACATGGTGACATCCATTGTCTCTGAAGAAGTATCACTCAATAACTTCAGGTTCGTCACCATTGGTGTGGGCATGGATTTACAATCCATCATTTCAAATCTCTTCAGGATTTCTACCTCATATTTTCCTTGGCTAAGGAAAATCTCTTCCGATTTCTACCACACCTCTAGACCCAAGAAATAATGCATCATACCTAGCTATTTCATCTTGAACTTTGATGCAAGCTTTCTCTTGCACTCAGCGATGAGCTTCTCGTTCCCTGTTAAAAACATGCCATCCACATATAAAAAAAATATCACTAGTCCACTATCCTCAACCTTGTAGTAAAGGTTGGGATCTGCTTTACTCTTGGTAAAACCCAAGCTCATTAGAAAGTTGTCAATTCTATCATACCATGCCCTGAGTGCTTGTTTCAATCCATATAAGTCTTTCTTCAATCTGCACACATGTGTTTGCCTGTTATGTGTCTCGAATCCTTGTGGTTGCTCCACGTACACTTCCTCTTCCACTACACCATTCAGAAAAGTTGTCTTCACATCCATCTGATGTACCTTCCATTTCATCACTGTAGCTATCGCAAGTATAGGTCTAATCGAAGTGTATCTTGCCACAGGAGCAAATGTCTCCTCGTAATATATTCCTTCTTTCTGTCACTAAAACAAGGGAATCTTCTCAGGAGGTTGCATATCTCCTCGAAGCCTTTGAAGCTTCAATCTAGCCTCCTCACTCATGGAACATGTTTTTCAGTCCTTGAGGACAATTCTCTCTATCGTCTGAATCTAAGGAGGAATACTTTCTAAATGAAATTCTCTAATCCACTAACTCTATCTGAGATCGGGCTCACTCTAAGTCTATAATCTCCAGAGCCATCTGCTCCCTTTGCATGTGTTGACCTTTTTTGAAGTTTGATCTCCTATGAACTGTCCTGGGGAGGTTGCTCCTCCCTACTGATCTTAAGGGCTAACTTTCTCTGAACTCTAGCTCGTCCTAAGATGGTTCTTGGTGGAGTCACCTGCCTCATCATTTATGGAGCCATCTACTCATCCTCGTGATATGGCTCATCAATGCTATATATCTTTGCATCCTACAAAGTGTCACGGGACCATGCTGGTCTCTTCCTGGTTACTGCAACAATTTTTGGTGGACCCTTCTGGATCTACTAACTCTTCCTGATGATCTGAAGAGTGATCAACTCCACTAGAGGGATCTGTTCAATCATCTTTGGAGCCTCATTCTCCTTAAAGTCAATCTCCATATGAGATACTTTCTATCCCACAAAAGTACCCTTCTTCGTCCTCTTCTTCTTCTGTGCATGGATGTATACAGTCATGTATACAACTTCTTATCTGGATATTTTGCTCCATGTCTCAAGCTAGAGACCATCTAATATGTTTCCTCCTACAACCGTCACTATAACTCCTCTCAGAGTTATCACTTGTGACCTGCCTAGAACAAGAGCAACAACAAGGGAAAACAACATAAAAGAATAATACTCTTATAATAATAACAAGAACGGGAACAATCGTCACAGTAGCTCCTTCTTAAATCTATCACTTGTGACCTGCCTGGAACAAGAGCCAAAATAAAAAATACAATAATAAGAAATAAGAACAACACTCTTCCAGTGTTGTGACCAATCATTTCTCCATGGTAACCTTCCCAATTCAATAACCAAGAACATCTCCTAGAGGAGATCAATTTATATTGTAAACAAGTGCATCATTAATACTAAACAGTGAGCTTTTACTTAATGATCATCAAACCAACAATATTCAAGTGTTTCAAAACATTCAATAGCAATAACAATAATAGAACTTTAAAGACTGTTATTCTAGTTACAACACTTACTTAAGTTGTAGCAATATAAGATATCAAACTTGATATGCAAACCTGGAGTCTAGCTATTGTTGTCCCATTTGAGTTGTTCTATATTGTAGGGGACATCATTATTGTTGCCTGCAACTTTTGGGCTTCCTCTGAGTGTACTAAATCTAATATCCCTTTGGATCTACTGTCACTGCTTGGAAATGGACTCTTCACATTCTTTCCTTGTGCACATAATGATCCATCTAAATCTCTAGAAAATATGTCACCATCTTGCTTACGATTAGTAATGCTCTGTAATGTATGTGAGCAAGTCTTCTATGCCATAGCTCACTCGAATTTACTTTATTGTGAACTAATGTTGAATTTGAGTGTCCCTTTGATTTGTATAGACCTCCTTCTTGAACACCAATCACAATAGCATCATCAATAGTCTTTCTAAAATCTTTGGGAGACCATTCAATGTAGTCATTACTAGCTCAACTTCTTCAATTGTGTCTCCATTGGCTTCAAGTTGTTCTTTGTTTTGAGACATCCTCGTAAAGTAGGATTGAATGGATTTTGAATTTTGCATCTTCACATTCTTGAGCTGTGTCCTCAATGCCATCTTTCGATTGATATTATTTCCTTCATATAATCATAATAAAGCATCAAACATCTACTTTGGAGTCTTCAATGATGAGACGTGAGGGATCAAGTGATCCTTGATAGAATCTGCAATAATCCTCTTTGCTTTAACCAGGTTCTTCTTGTGCTTTGCTTTAGCCTCATCTCCCTTTGGCTATTGAACTTATTCTTCAATGAATCCTTCTAGATCATTCTCTTTTAGAATGAGCATCACTTTATATTTCCATGCTCGAAAGTTATCAACACCCTCAAGCTTCTCATCAAGCTTAGTACTGGAAGTCATTCTGCCCCGGGATTTAGAAATACGACAAAATTTGAAACTTTGCATAAATGAATTTTGGAAGTGCGCTATGCCAAGGCGACCTCCCTTCTTCAAGGATCTACTCCAACTTCAGCCTTTAAATGCCCAAACATCTTGACCTAGGGTTTTATGAGGACACCTTAATTTTCCAACTTCTGAATTTTGGAGATCTGATCCTGGGGAAAGATGCACCCTCCTTAGACGACCTTCTTGGTGGCTTTATAAGTTCTCAACGAGCTTGAAAATAGGTGAAACTAACGATCTTCCTTCCAGTGGTTAGACTGTTTTGAAGGAAACCTACCTCTGAAACCATGTTAAATTTCTGGTATGCTTGTTTGACCTTAGACAATGTTACACCATTGTCACCCAACCATAGGCACTTACACGTACCACCCCCGAGCACAGTAACCTTTTCTTAGATAGAATCTGTACATGAAACAAGTCCTAAACCCTAGCCAGAAATACCAACACGACTGCAGCAACAACACAATACCAAGAGATCGTACCTTAACCAAGAGAAGTGCACAAGAGATAGATACCAGAAAGATCGAGCAAGGAGAGACTTCACCACTGGAACTGTTGCGTCACCTTCCTCATACCAGTGCCTCTATCTATGTCACCACTACAGTTGATGCAATTGTTTCTCCTCAGACTTGCACCCTAATTGAGTAAGTGAGAGTGTGCAAATGAGGTAGCGCCTTACCTCTATTTATACTAGCATGTCCAAGTGACTTTTCATGTGGGGTCGACTTCTCTTTCTGCAGCCTTCTAATTCTTTATTATTATTTTCCTTGGTTCTACTTTTCTTCTAGGGTATTTCCACATTTGTTTAATGGTTCTCTTGCTTCCATAATCTTCTATTCTAAGCACAAAGGTTATAATGGAGGTTAATACCTCCTACAACTACAAAAACATCAACAAAAAGGGTTAATCATCTCCAATAAAATTACATTTTCTTTTTTATCTCACGTCCTAAACCTGCCTGAAATTGAATAAGGGGGTCTTAGGAGATTTGTATGTGTGTAATATTGACATTTGGTGAGTTATGTTTTCTCAGCTTGTTCACACACATCACATACACATACAACAACATAAAAAACATTCATTTGCAACAAATAAAATCAATTAAAGGCAAACAAGGTCAAACAAAAATATAAAAGTGCACAAGCAATCTCATCTCAAGAAGGAAAAATAAAATAAATGGGTTCAAACAGGAGTTCGAAGTTGTGTACATAAAACCCTCTTGGAATTTAATAAGGGGGTTTTCAAAAGAGGTCATACAAGTTTGCAAAAGTTTTCTTGCATATTTTGCACACTTCATAAATGGCTATGATTGAATCAATGTTTACTCTATTGCACACATTAATCAACTCCACTTTTGCATCTACAGTTTCAATAAATAAAAACACTCTCCCTACAATGTTTACTTGCTTACAAGTCATGCACATAAAGGTTGATATGTTTAAAATTCACAACAAATTTTTATCTGATGAATTGAGTCTCCTTCCGCATCAACATTCTGATTTCATACTTCTTCAACATAATTCATTGTTTGGATTACCTGTTGACAGTGAACAAGAGGGACTTGAGCATGTTCCAAATTCATTGAAAAGACAGAGACTGGAATCATGACAAATACAACTAATGATAAGCTTAAGGATGATGTAGCTAAAATTGTTAGACCTTGGGAAGAATTGCAGCTAAAAAGGAATCGATATGGCTTAGGATATGAGAAGGATGGTGACAACCTTTTTCATATTCTTAATTATTGCAAACCCATTACATTTGTGAGCGGTGGTTTTTTGGATAATGTTGAACAAGTGCAAGTTGTTGAACATGTACATGATGTTGATGCAATTAGCGATTATCAAAATGACAATGATGATGTGAATGTTGATGCAATTAAGGATGCTCATGACGTTGATGTAGTTGTTGTGAATGCTACTATAGGTATTATGGATTAATATGATCATAATGTTCAGTGGGATGAAGAACCCATACAGTTCCAACACTGTCAACGGCTTGGCCATGACGAGTCAAAGTGTTTTGATCCTCACCCATGCAATTTTTGTGCGAAGACCAATCACCTCTTGGAAAGGTGTTAGAAAGGGCAAAAAAAAATAGTATAGACATACAAATTTTGAATGGTTAGGGAATTGACATTGGAATTTAGAAGCCAATCTATTGGAGCAGTCTTATTATCGGGCTCATACACATGTACATCCAAGTTTACGAGGAGAAATTTCTATAGTGGATGGTTACGAGTGCTTTAGATATGATGATTTGAGAGCAAGAACGGGGCCCACTTGAGTTTTGTCTTTTGAGTTGAAGATCGAATATTTTGATTCCGCTCGAAAACATTTTGATTACTCCTCTTCATTTTCATGGGGGGTATATCTAATGATACATACTTCTCACCTTTCAGTTGACAAGAGGGAACTTAGTGACCATATGTCAGACTTCAAGTTTCTAAGTCTACCTTGATGGTTTGCAGTTCATTTAGGATGATATTTTTTTAGGATGATGATGATTGATTTAGGATACAAGATACAAAATCGATGGTTTTGACATCGATCATTTATGAGATTTCTTTTGTAAATGGACAATGGATTTAGGATTGTGGATGCATTTATTTGTGATGATTATATTTTATACTTGATTATGGATTTGATGATTTGGATTTGGATTGGTCAGTTTGACCTTTAGAGGACTTTCATCGAGACATTTCAACACTTGGCAGTTTTGATGGATTCGAGATTTTGATGGATGGATGACTTGCCACATTTTGGCATTTGATGGTTTCCAATCACCTTGTGACTTCGATGGTGGTTCAATAGTTCATCACCTCGATGACAATTTGACATTTTTATCGACAAATCGGATTTGCGATAGTACCATTGATTCGCCTGGTTTACTACCCACATGATTTTATGGATATAGGGTTTGGATGTCTTTTGACATTTTTTTTTTTTTTTCAACTGGATTATTGACAATTTTTAGTGTGTCATTTTCAAAGAAAAGTTTGTGAACTTATTTGTTCACTTAATAGTCTTTGGACTTTAAAGGGATGATCTTCGGATCTAGCAGAGGTCAGTTGTTTATTTTGCATTTGTGCTTGGCACATTAGAGATTATCATACATTTTCAGGACTTGGGATGTGTTGGAAATGTAGCCAATTCACTTCTCATCAGGAATTGATCTCAACGGTTTTGGGTTGAATTCAATAAACACCTACAGGTTCTATAACTCATTTGTTACATGGTGAGTTTTTTAGACTTGGTTTCGGCATCCACTTTTCGTAGTTTTTAGGCACATCTTCATCTAAACTCATGAGATTGCATACCATGAGTCACAGGTTGAAGACTTATCAACTTTTGCATTAGTCCTTGTTGTTGAGTTGATACATTTGTACAGACTTAATATTAAGGTGGGGGGGTTGTTAGAAATATTGTAGTAATCTTAATGTCATAAACCACTTTATCTTTACTTGATGATATAATTGTTATCCTTTGTAAACATACACTTGGTTATGTGTATCGTTATTGGTGGTTACCTATTTATGTACTATATATATATGTACATTATGTAAATGAAAGTTGATTCGGCTTGGTGCCTTTTCCGCCATGTTATGAGTTCTTGATCTTCTTGATTATTTTCTTGCTTCGTATTTTTATCAATTTGTCCCTTGGAATATTCATAATCTCCCTGAAAAATAAAAGCTAGGAATCATCAGATATAAAAAACTATGTTTTTTACAACAGAAGATATTGGTGGGTATAGTAAAAAAGTACACATCCATGTGTTACACTTATGTATACACATCAATGTGTTACACGTGTGTATATGCATAGGCATATGATCGCAGTGTGATTACGAAATCGAAAACATTTTACAAATTGTTGTATTCATGTGGTGCTTTATAAATTAATAAATACACCAGTGAATAAGTATTGTTAATTATGCATCGTCAACCACTGACCCGTGAACCGATTTAAAACATGATGGTTTCCATATAAAAAAACAATATTACTTCTATTTTAAATTAAGCGGTGTTTTTTATCTGATAATACTGATGCTCTTTTTTTTTTGTAAAATGTGCACCACTCGCAGCGAAGGCGTTTTTCGAAAAAAAAAAGTTTCAAATCCAACGATGCTTTTGACATGAATATCAGCACCAATTCTTTATATTGGTATAGTGCGCAACGCAAACCGCGAAGGCGTTTTAAAAAAAAAATGGCAGTGACAGGCCAGTATAGGATCCAATGTAATCAATGATCCCATTGCAATGGATACCAAACACCCCATACATAAGTAAACAAACCCTATAAAAATATATTGGTTAAAAAAATTGTTGTGAAATATAGAAAGGGAAAGCAAGAGAAACAACAAGTAAGTAGGGCTTCCAATATTAAAAGTAGTTATGAAACCCTTTTATTTTTTGAGGAATCCACTAAAAATTGTTTGAATCAAATGGGGGAAAGATTAATATGATCAATAGAATGAAATCATATACCTGAAATTTCCCCTCTACAGATTTGTATACGACCTATGATGATCCCTTTCAAATTTGACTCTTAAAAACATCCACCCACTTTGAAGAGTTTCTTGGTAAATCTATGTGGACATATGGACATCATTTTCGCATTGAGTATGTTGATGATGGACACATCACACAAGATTGTGGAGTGGAGGTCAAGTTCGACCAATCTAGTCGTGCTAGCCATCGTGATGAAAACCTAATAGATGAGAAGTTAGGTTACATTGGAAAGATACAAGAGATCATGCAAGTGGACTTCTCATCTTTTCAATGTGCTATTTTTTGTTGCAAGTGGTGGGATACCTTCAATCAGTGAAATGTAAAGGAAGATCATGATAGTGGTTTAATATGTATTAACTCTAAAAAAAAAGTGGGTTGAATCTAAGGAGCCTTATGTTTTCCCAAAACATTGCAACCAAGTGTGTTTTTACCCATATGTGTTGGATGAGGATTGATGGTTCATACCGATGCATGATCTGAGATCTAAACATATTTTTGAGAACAACAATGTTATAATGCCAAGCGAGGAAGATAATCAGGATGATGACAACGAAGATTGATATGCAAATGCTTTGTTTCGACATTTATATGGTGGATGTGTCATTTTATTATGGGTATCTATAATGACCAATTATGTTTTTTTCTTCTTCATTTCATAATGTTGGATATGAAAAGTTTACAACCATTTACAAGCACCATAATGAAAATACATTAAATAGTACATGCATTAGATGTGGTTTTGATATATTTTCATTGTTATGTTTATTGATTATTATAGCAAATTTATGTTGTATTGTATTAGCCTATGTTTATGTTAACCTTTGAATTACTAAGCATTAATTGAGATACAACAAAGTTGGTAATGTATTCGTATAATACAATAGTAAAGATTTATTTTAAAGTATATTTTATTTAAAAAAAAATGATTAGGAGAATAACATGCAGAATTAGAGAGAGATAGGGGGAGAGAGGTAAAGAGAAAGTTTGGATATAAATTGTTACCATGGAAGTCAAAGATTGAAATTAATTATTATTAATGTATTTGTTTTCATATTTAATATTTAAATTTAATTAATTCTAATTTTTGAATAATAAAAATTATGAAATATAACTAGTATAAATTTATTAACAACTATTATAACTTTATCATTAAAATAAATGAAAAAATAACATTTCATATGAGTAATTATTCAAATTGATTTTTTCATGCAATAACCAAATCCAATATTTGCATACATTCTAATACAAAATCAATGAAATACACTACTTAGCATATTTTTTTTAATAGAAGATTCAACTAATACTTACATATTTTTTTAATAGAAGATTCATAAAGTTATCAATAGAGTAAAAAAATGTGAAATCATTTCATGGAAAGTGTATAGATCAAAATTTATTATTATTCTCTATACAATTTAATATATTATAAAAGTTGTCCCTCGTATCGGGTGGTCCAGAAGCAACCTGCCTCGGGGCTCCAACCCAGGCCAAGCATCCACGCGTCGGCTTTGTCGACCACTGATGACACGTCTCTCTCCCACCTGGCCTCTGCATGATGCACCATTTAAGCATAGATACTCTGGCTCATATGTCCCTGCCTCCAAACAGTATGCTTCACTCTGTGCCTTCTAGACGACCTCCTTAGACACATCAACGTGTTCCTGGTTAGATCTCCCTCTGTATCAGTAACCTCGACCTCATAATGGCCTCAACCATCACTCCTCTATATGGCCTTAACTTCGACTCGATTACTACTCTCCTTGAAATGATCCCTCACACGATGGTTACTGCAATTATTTCATACCACCTTTGGGTTTGGTTCGACCACTTTTCTCTCTCGCTTCACCTTCGCTCTCACTTGGGTCAGTTCACCCACGCTCATTCTCTTCATGAGCCCCTTTTCCCTCCCGATTACCCCTTCTCTGAATGGCTCGTGGAGGCCACTCCCATCGTGGACTTGGAAACTCCTCTGCGTCAAGGGGTCAATCTGGATCCCGTATTATAGCAGCGACTTAAAACTCTATCGAGTCATACCATGTGCACACTCCCCCTCAAACCCAGGCTGAAATAAACTTAATGGAAGCAGATGTTCGAGTCATGCGGTGTTTTTTCATAGATGAGGAGGTTCGAGCTGACACTAGATCCTGGGTTCCAGAAACCGAGCGTATTCGCTCCCGCGGATCCAATTATCTACGAACCATAGAACTCTATTGGCAGATGAAATTGCTCCTTGGTCAAGCCCTTGCAGACAAAAATAATGATAAGGAAGAGATAATGCTTCGGATGGACGAGATGCAAGCGCAAATTCAATTCCTGGACCACAAGATGAACCTGCTAGCAAGGAAGATCATCAACATCGACCTTGAAGCTGTGGCAACACCTCCCACCCAGGCATAACAGGAAGTTGGGTCATCCAATACTTAGTTTTTTTTTCCTGTGAAAAGTTTATTTTTGTATATCATAACTCAGATTGTAGATCATGGACTATGGGCCATATCCAACAATTATCTAGCTAGGCATATAATTAGACCAATTTTAAGTAATTTTTCAAGGTTCTAGATATAACTATTTTCAATCCTCTAGATTTACAAGACAACTTTCATGCAAAACATTAGACAAACTATTGCACTATTGTTGCTTGGTTTGCCTAGTGGCGGGCCAACAATAGGATTTTTTGTAATCTTTTCAATGGCAATATAACTAGTTCTGGATTATTGACAAAAAAAAGTATATATATATTATAAAAGTTGGATAATACAAATTAATAAAATCCATGGAAAAAATAAAATATAATAATGTGATTTTAGTAAACAATTATACTATAACTTTCTCTTATAATCTTTGGATAGTAAAAAGTTTAAAAATAACATTATTATTTTTTTGTTTGTTTGTTAGTTTGTCCGTGACATGTGGGACTAACCTGTGGCTAAGAAATCGCGACTCAGGGGCATCTAAGCCGTCAAAATCACCCAGGGATCGCACTCGACCTGAGCCACACCAACCCTTAACATAGATGGATTTTATGTCCCCGCAGGTTTCGAACCGGTGACTTAAACATCATGGAGTGCCTTAACAACACACTCCGTCATCGACTGTCCTACACCTTTGGGAATAAAAATAACATTCTTATTACATCATCATCATTATTATTATTGAATAATTATATTATAATGTTATTATTGCAATATATATAAAAGACATAATTATTCAAATCACAATCATTTCACTCATCATATTAAGTATTTTTGTTTCTAAATACGTTTTATCAACATATTGTATCTTGTTGGACAACAAACAATTCACCTTGAAGAAGAGTTAAACATTATCTAACATTTACCTGTATGGGGTGTCAGGGATGGGAGTGGACGAGAATTCATGCCCTGAGATTGGCAGGATGGGGGAGTTAGTAGACATAAATGACAACCCCACCCAGTAGGTACATCACCGACGGGTAGTAATGGCGATGGTAAATACAAGAGACGGTGGGAAGTCTCCCCCCTGGAAGCCGATGAGAGGGAAGGTTCTCGATGATCGATCTTCTGGAAAAGCATGAAGAATTAATGTTCGAGACCAACAAAGGTCTCAATCCTCAGCACAGCTCAAACACCTCAACGACAACATTAAATGATAGGGAGGTAAGGAACCCTATCCTTGAGGTTTCACACGTTGATAACCAAGGTTATTACATGGAAACAGAGACTGAAGGCATACAACAGAGGAGGGACAACCCATCGTCTATATCCCTGAGTTAAATGAAATTTAATAAGGTTGTGAGTAAGGTTCCCATAACGCTAACCCGAATGGCAAGAGGCATTTGCAAGAAAAGTTTCATCAAGTTAGTAGGGTGGCGAAATCATCATCCCCTGCAATACCAAGATATGGACGTGGAAAATTATAGGGATCCCAAGTGAGATCGGAAGAGCGTCGTGTAGGGAAAGAGTGTAGATCTCG
>CBVK0100923489.1:0-14803 GCA_900067695.1 Picea abies | reverse complement strand
TTCCGATCTCACAGAGAATACCATTAAGAATCAATCGATTTCAAAATTAAAGGTGCATTAGTAACCAATTTCTAATTCATTCCGGCAACATCAATAATCAAGGCGCAATAGAACTAGTCATTAAACCATCAAGAAATAACAATTTAATGGCGCCCATAAGAGTGTTAAATCAACATACATTACAGTATGATTTCACGCAAAATATTTAATGTCTACAACAACACCCCTTTCAATGTAACTTAATGCTCCCAGGAAGTCAGAGGTCAATAAAATCATTTACTTACACTATATTGATGCGTGCGAGAAATCTAACTTCTAATTAAACTCGTCATCAATATGATTGTGCAAATAAAACTAAATCATAAATTATACATACATCAAATTAAGTTTAGGTGCCAGAGTAACATCCATTTAACTCGGTGTGCAAGGAGATCTCCTCCCTTCAATGATAATGTGTCAACTCAATTAATGGTGGAAGAGTACTACACTCATGACTATCCACACCTATCTCTACATAATAAGGCTCAAGTAAACTGATGACTAAATATAATTATCCAACCACAGTATTCTTAGGGCGCAGCGAGACAACAATTACAATACCATTAAGGAAGAGCATAAAACATTTAGGGGCTCTGAATAAAGCATTACGGATTCAGTATAAAAAGGAATTGCAGCATTAGTACTCTGAATAAATCATCGATGAAAATAGCATCAAAGGAAGAGCTTATATCATAAAAGATTTGGAATAAAACCTCAATGAATGTAATATTAAAAGAAGAGCCTTTAGCATTTAAGACTCTGAATGTAAAATGTTTAAACTTTAATAGGAAATCTTACTCCATAGTCCTAATACCTGTAATTAAACCTTCCTATTAAGTAACTGGAGTTGCGTTGATCTGGAGGATGCCTGCCCATGCAGAGGTAAAAAGGGAAGGTGATGCAGGAGCATCCACACCTCATCAAGTGAGCCCGCGCGAGGAGAAAGAAAATACAGTTGGACAACGCCAGCACATATGTTTTTGAATTGCTTGAAAGTTGTTGCGCCACCATTTAAATGAAGGCATTTATAAAGAAGCGCACTTTTACATTGTAATGGACCTTGAGCAGATAAGTTCACGTCCTTAGGTAGCTGAGGCATTTACTAGTTTTAATGTTGTTAGATAGGAATTAATTGTAGATTTGATAGTTTCAGTTTTCGAGAGGGAAAACGGATATAGACACCCTCCCTTTGTACATTGTATCATTATCATTCATTCAGGAGAGCAAGAGAAGAGAAGAGAAGAGAATTTGTGGAGAGCCCTCATGTACAGATTGGATTAATAGAAAGAGATTTTGATTCAATTTCATGACTGGTGTTGTTTTTCTCTGTATGATGTTGCTTATGTGTTCCTGAATGTATTGTTTCTTTGTATGCATTTTCTTTGAATATGCTGTGCATGTGATTTCAGAGTTCTTGACTGAAGTCTATGATAGAATAGAATGAGTTTCAATTGTTTCTCTGTTTGAGCCAGGAGATTTCTGCATAGAGTGCAGTCGAATTCATCCGCATAAGAGTGCATTGATGAGGCTCAGCAGTTAAGCTCTCATTCTCGTTCACCCAGAAGTGATTTGGGTTTGTCAGAGCCGTGCAGGAGGAGTGCAGGTTGGGTTAGAAGTCTCAGCACATTGTCTGAGCAAAGGAAGCCAGGGATTACAGTGACTGCGAGTGCACAGAGTCCGGGTGACTTCAACAGTTTGCGAGTGTTGGAGGTCGAGCACAGGAAGCGTGCGTAAAGGGTCTCTAAAGGATTCAGAGGAATCAATCTCAGGAGGGATAGTTTCCGTCGTGAACACCGCAGAACAGACCCAGGAGAAGTTCCAAACATATTGGAGCTTTGGAGCAGGAGAAATCCTCAAGGAGGAAAATTGACGGCCAGGGTTCGCAGAAGAGAATTGAGAAATCCCGCGGACCGTCAGATCTCAGGGAAATTGCACGGGGTTTAACCCTTAGGCGCAGGCAGAACCCATAGCCATCGCATATCGGCATATCGGGGTTTGTAATTGCAAGGTTTTCATACTTGTCGAAATCGCGAGTAGCGATTCCTCGAATTTAACGGGAGTCGTCGATCATCATAGGGACACGTGGCATCAGATCCCGGGAGGTCGGGATTCGGCATTCGGAGTTTTGTCGTGCAAAGAAATCACGACCGGTGAAATTGCGATCCCGCGATTCCCGATCACACGGAGCGTGGAGGTGACATGGCAGTGTGGGACCCCGGAAGCGAGTGGAGTCTAGGTGGCATTCAATCGGGAGATCGGCACCTCGGGGCTCGGAGTTTGGAAGGTCAGTCTGTTGACATCGCGAGTAGCGATATCCCGATAGGGAAATCCCCGACATACTGAGAGTTGACTTTTGACTATCGGAGATCGAGGTTTGGGGTTTGGAGTTGCACGAGAGCATGCACACAGGGTTCGCGATATCGCGAAGCCCGATTTCCCAAAGTAATTGCCGGGAGATCAAAAGAGTGTCCTGTGGGTGACTAAAGGTCCCAATACAGGATTTGAAGGGTATTACAACTCTTCGGGTCAGAGAAGAAGAGAGTCCTGGTAGAAGCGGGTTGCCGCGGAAGGCAGACCGTGCGTCAGAGTGGTATCATAGCCTTGAAATCTTGTCTGTATATTGCAGGCGAGAGGAGTAAAGGAGAAATGGAAGACACTCTGATACACACGACGTGCGTCAGAGTGGTATTAGAGCCGGAGAAGAGTCCTCTTTGTTCAGGTAGCAGAGAGAAGCGGATTACACCATGCCACCTAGAAGAGAGAGGTAGTCACCTGATCATGTTGACAGGGATGCCCGAAGAAGAGGAAGGTCGGCAGGGAATCCAGAAATGGAGCGTCAAATACGAGATCTCCAAGCGAGACTCGAAGAGATGGAGACCACCCAAAGGTGTGGATTCGGTGCTGGAGAGTTCAGTGATTCCAAGGTGGAAGAAGAGGCTGGACACGATGCAGAAGAAGTCACGGCAGAGGATGCTTCAACCGAGAGGTTGATCAAGGCCATCGCTAGGATGAGCTCAAAGACAAAAATGGACATTCCTGTCTATGAGGGGAATCTGAATGCAGAAGAGTTGCTGGATTGGATCCGAGCACTCGATACCTACTTCAATTATGAAGATATCGAAGAGGACAAGAAGGTAAGGCATGCTATTAATAAGTTGAAAGGACATGTAGCCCTATGGTGGGATGAGTTGCAGGCTGATAGGCGCTGCAAACGAAAGCAGAAGATCAAGAGCTGGGACAGGATGATCGCTAAGATGAAAGCAAAGTTCATCCCCATAGATTACCAGATCACACTATTCAGGTGAATGCAGAACCTGAGACAGAAGTTGATGACGGTGAAAGAGTACACTGAGGATTTCTACAGACTCAATATCAGAGCTGGTCATCGGGAGAGTGATGATGAGAAGGTGGCGAGATACCTGAATGGTCTGAGGTATGACATTCAGGATGAATTGAGTATGGTTACCATCCGAACAGTTGAGGATGCATACCAGATGGCTCTGAAAGCCAAGGAGAAGCTGAGTCGCAAGCAAGGATAGCAAGGGTGAGGCAGGAGTCAGCCCAGAGGCAAGGCAATTGCCCAAGAAAGAACACAGAAGCCCAAGGAGGAGTGGAAGAGACCTCGGGGTAAGGCTGAGAGGGGTGGAACCTCGCAGCAGAGGCAGCCACAAACTGAACTGAGTCAGCAATATGCTGAGCTGAGGAGGCAGCATGCAGAGCAAGGTGGCGGATATGATGATGTGAACACTTTTCCTCGTACCCGACGTAGAGGAAGAGGCCGAGGAGGAGTTATCACATGTTTTACATGTGGAAAATACGAACACAAAGCCGTTGATTGTCCGGACAGAAAGATGGACAGAGGAGAGACTCACATCACAGAGGTGTAGAAGCGTGATGCTGAGAACGAAGATGCAGACAGCGGAAGATCGCTTGGAATGCATAAGATCCTTTTGACACCTGAGAAGGAGGTGGAAAACTTAGTGCAGAGGAGCAGACTATTCAGAATGGCTTGCACAGCCAAGGGCTGGAAATGCAAGGTCATAGTGGACAGTGGAAGTACTGACAATCTCGTTTCGACCGAGATGGTGGAAAAACTAGAGCTGGAGATGACCAAACACCCGAGTCCATACAAAGTATCATGGCTGCAGAAAGGACACCAGGTAAGTGTTACGAAACAATGCTTGGTTGAATTTAAAATGGGTGAATATAAGGATAAAATCCTGTGTGATGTTATTCCCATGGATGTCTGTCATGTATTATTGGGGAGACCATGGTAATATGATAGAAATGTTGTTCATGATGGGAGAATGAACACATACACCTTGGAGAAGGATGAGAAAACACACACATTGCTTCTGATAAGAGATAAGGAAGTGAAGCCGGAAGTAAACAGCACAATACTTCTCATGAGTGGGAAATAACTTCTCACAGAGATGGAGAAAAATGAAGATCCACAATTCTTTGTGGTCAGGAAACCAAGAATTGTCCTGACAAGCACAAGAGTGGACGACTTGCCAGAAGAGATTCAGGAACTATTGGGAGAGTTCGTTGATATCATCGTGGACGAACTACCTCATTCGTTGCCACCGATGCGAAGTGTGAGTCACCATATTGACCTCATACCCGGAGCAAGTTTACCAAATAAGGCCACGTACAGGTTGAAACCTCAAGAGAACGAGGAGGTCAAAAGGCAAGTACAGGATTTGATGGATAAAGGACTGGTCAGAGAGAGTCTGAGTCCATGTGTTGTTCCGACAGTGCTAAGTCCGAAGAAGGATGGGGGCTGGAGAATGTGTACAGACTCCAGGGCAATAAATAAAATCACCATCAAGTACAGGTTTCCACTGCCGAGAATGGATGACTTGATGGATTGCCTAAGTGGGGCAAATTATTTTTTGAAAATTGATCTCAAGAGTGGATATAATCAGATCCGAATGAGAGAGGGTGATGAATGGAAGACAGCATTCAAGAGAAACAAGGGTTTGGACGAATGGCTAGTCATGCCGTTTGGCTTGACAAACGCACCGAGCACATTCATGAGGCTGATGAATGAAGTCCTGAGGGAATTCATTGGCAAATTTGTGGTCGTGTATCTAGATGATATACTAATTTTCAGTAAGACCAAGGCTAAGCATTTAAAGCATTTGGCCATTGTGATGAAGAGACTGCAGTAGGAGAAGTTGTTGGTCAACATGAAGAAGTGTTCCTTCATGAAGACAGAACTCATTTAATTGGGTTTTGTTATTTCGGCTAATGAGTTGAAGATGGATCCTGAAAAGGTAGAAGTGATCAGGAATTGGCCCTCACCCAGGAATGTTTTTGAGGTAAGGAGCTTCCATGGATTAGCTAGTTTCTACAGAAAGTTCATCAGGAACTTCAGTGGAATTAGTGCCGCGATGATGGACACAGTAAAGAAACGGCATAAAGTTTTTCATTGGACAGCAGAGGCTGAAAGGAGCTTCAATCTGTTGAAGCGGAAGATAACAGAGCAACCAATTCTGGTGTTGCCTAATTTTCAGAAAACATTTCAGGTGAAATGTGATGCAAGTGGGTATGCTGTTGGAGGGGTCCTAAGTCAAGATGACAGACCTGTCGCATATTACAGCGAGAAGTTAGACGACACAAAGATGAAATACTCCACATATGATAAGGAGTTTTATGCCATCATACAGGGATTAAAGAAGTGGAGGCATTACTTGGTACCCAAGGAATTTGTATTATACAGTGATAACCATGCATTGCATTTCATGAGTCAACAGGAAAAGTTGAATCAAAAGCATGCAAAATGGGTAGAGTACATGAAAATTTTTACGTTTGTCATTAAGCACATCTCAGGAACTGCTAACAAAGTGGCTGATGCTTTGAGCAGGAAATGTTTGCTACTCCAGGAGTTCAGAGTCAAAACTTTGGGTTTTGAAAATCTGAAGGAGATGTATGCAGGTGATGCAGATTTCGGGGAAGCTTATGAAGCAGCCGAGAATCCGGTTCTCAGAGATCTGAGCCTGTGGATGGATTTCATGATCCAGGAGGGATTTTTGTTCAGGGACAATCAGCTGTGCATTCCGAATTGCTCTATGAGGGAGAATTTGGTGAAGGAAAAGAAAAGTGGAGGCTTAGCAGGTCATTTTGGACATGACAAGACATTCGCCAAGCTGAGCAAATCATATTATTGGCAGGAAATGCATGCAGATGTAAAAAGGTTTGTTGACAGATGCAGAATTTGTCAACATGCAAAGGGCCGAAAGCAAAACACAGGGTTCTATCAGCCATTGCCTATACCCGAGAGACCATGGGAGGCCATCAGTATGGATTTTGTGTTGGGTTTGCCAAGGACACAACGAGGAGTTGATTCCATATTTGTAATGGTGGATAGGTTTTCGAAGATGGCACATTTTATCCCGTGTCAGAAGACTAGCGATGCGACACACATAGCCAACTTGTTTTTCAAAGAAATCATTCGATTGCATGGGTTGCCGAGAAGCATAGTCTCGGATCAGGATACGAAATTCATAGGTCATTTTTGGAGGACGCTATGGAAAAAACTCGGAACTAATTTGGCATTTAGTTTGGCTTATCATCCGCAGACGGATGGCCAAATAGAGGTGGTGAATAGAATTCTGGGGGATTTATTGAGGATCTTGGTGACGGAGCACCATAGCAGTTGGGACCAGATTCTACCACAGGAAAAATTCGCGTACAACGATTTGGTGAATCGGAGTACAGGAAAGAGTTTGTTTCAAATTTTGTATGGGACACAGCCGAGGCGAGTTTCGGAGCTCAAGGAGTCAGGACAGGCTGAAACTAGCAGCGCGAGTGCTGAAGAATTCGCTGAGGCGATGGAGGAACTTCACACGAAGGTGAACCAGCGACTGCATAAATCAAATCAGGAGTATAAGCGCAGAGTCGATCAGGGGAAGAGACAACTTCAGTTCGGAGTTGGGGACATGGTTCTGGCGCACTTAAGGAAGGAAAGGTTCCCAAGGGGAACGTATAACAAGCTCAATATGAAGAAGATTGGGCCATGCAAAGTCCTGAAGAAATTCGGGGAAAATGCATATGAGCTTGAGTTGCCAGGGGCATTGGGATATCTCCGATTTTCAATATTTCGTATTTATACCCATACAAGGCTGCAGAAGCAGAAACTGGAACTGGGGGACCAGTGATACAGTGGCAGAAGCAATTACCAGTTGCACAGAAGCCTCAGATGGAGTGCATACTGGATAAATGAGTTGGAAAGAAGACCAGGAGGAAGCAGTATTTTGAATACCTGGTGAAATGGAAGAATCACCCAGTGGAGGATGCCAGCTGGGAGATAGAAGCACCGATACGAGAGCATGGCCACACCATGCAGGAGTGCATGGACAGGATCCCATGAAATCTTTTGAGCCGAGGAGTATGATGCAGGAGCATCCACACCTCATCAAGCGATCCCGCACGAGGAGAAAGAAAATACAGCTGGACAGGGCCAGCACATATGTTTTTTAATTGCTTGAAAGTTGTTGCGCCTCCCTTTAAATGAAGGTGTTTATAAAGAAGCGCACTTGTACATTGTAATGGACCTTGAGCAGATAATCTCACGTCCTTAGGTAGCTGAGGCATTTACTAGTTTTAATATTGTTAGATAGGAATTAATTGTAGATTTGATAGTTTCAGTTTTCGAGAGGGAAAACGGATATAGACACCCTCTCTTTGTACATTGTATCATTATCATTCATTCAGGAGAGCAAGAGAAGATCAGAGCAGAGAATTTGTGGAGAGCCCTCATGTACAGATTGGATTAATAGAAAGAGCTTTTGATTCAATTTCATGACCGGTGTTGTTTTTCTCTGTATGATGTTGCTTATGTGTTCCTGAATGTATTGTTTCTTTGTATGCATTTGATTTGAATATGCTGTGCATGTGATTTCAGAGTTCTTGATTGAAGTCTGTGATAGAAGAGAATGAGTTTCAATTGTTTCTCTGTTTGAGCCAGGAGATTTCTGCATAGAGTGCAGTCGAATTCATCCGCATAAGAGTGCATTGATGAGGCTCTCTCATTCTCGTTCACCCAGAAGTGATTTGGGTTTGTCAGAGCCGTGCAGGAGGAGTGCAGGCTGGGTTAGAAGTCTCAGCACGTTGTCTGAGCAGAGGAAGCCAGGGATTACAGTGACTGCGAGTGCACAGAGTCCGGGTGACTTCAACAGTTTGTGAGTGTTGGAGGTCGAGCACAGGAAGCGTGCGCAAAGGGTCTATGAAGGAGTTAGAGGAATCAAGCTCAAGAGGGATAGTTTCCGTCGTGAACACCGTGGAACAGACCCAGGAGAAGTTCCAAACAGATCGGAGCTTTGGAGCAGGAGAAATCCTCAAGGAGGAAAATTGACGGCCAGGGTTCGCAGAAGAGAATTGCAAAATCCCGCGGACCATCAGATCTTGGGGAAATTGCATGGGGTTTAACCCTTAGGCGTAGGCAGAACCCATAGCCATCGCATATCAGCATATCGGGATTTGTAATTGCAAGGTTTTCATACTTGTCGAAATCACAAGTAGCGATTCCCCGAATTTAACGGGAGTCGTCGATCATCATAGGGACATGTGGCATCAGATCCCGGGAGGTTGGGATTCGACATTAGAAGTTTTGTCGTGCAAAGAAATTGTGACCGGTGAAATCACGATCCCGCGATTCCCAATCACACAGAGCATGGAGGTGACGTGGCAGAGTGGGACCCCAGAAGCGAGTGGAGTCCAGGTGGCATTGAATCGGGAGATCGGCACCTCGGGGCTCGGAGTTTGGAAGGTCGGTCTGTTGACATCGCGAGTAGCGATATCCCGATAGGGAAATCCCCAACATACTGAGCGTTGACTTTTGACTATCGGAGATCGGGGTTAGGGGTTTGGAGTTGCACGAGAGTGTGCACACAGGGTTCGCGATATCGCGAAGCCCGATTTCCCAAAGTAATTGCCGGGAGATCAAAAGAGTGTCTTGTGGGTGAATAAAGGTCCCGATATGGGATTTGAAGGGTATTACAACTCTTCAAGCTAGAGAAGAAGAGATTCCTGGTAGAAGCGAGTTGCCGCAGAAGGCGGACCGTGCGTCAGAAGGGCACACGTTGGTCTGCCTCACAGACTGAGCTCGATTTATTCAAGAAAAACGCAGATATTTTAAAGATGAACTGCATGCTTTCCTCCCCCATAGGCTGGGAATGATTTGCTTAGGAAAACACGAGGTTTAATGGTGGGAATGCATGCTTTCCTCCTCACACAAGCTCGGTGCGATTTCCTCAAGAAAAACGCATAGATTTAAAGGTTGAATGCGGGCTTGCTTCCCTACACCGGTTGGGCTCGATTTTCTCAAGGAAAATGAAAAGATTTAAAGGTGGAACTCGGGCTTGCCTCCCTACACCGGCTGGGCTCAATTTTCTCAAGTAAAACTCAGAGAAGGAGGGAGACATCTCCGTATCAAGAAATGAATTTGTGGCGCAAACTAAAACGAAATTTTTCTGGGTAAAATGCCCCAAACAATTCTGGGGTAAACTTTGTGAACTTGCCATTAATCACGATTATCTACTGCGTAAGGTGCCATGAAATTTTCAAACATAACATCAAACGTAGGAATAATCAAATTTTCGAAGATATAATTTCGCAAACATTATAGAAATAAATTCGCAGACATTAAGAACACAGATGTTATATGAAGAAGTTCGTAGATAGTAAGAACGTTGATTTTATATAAATAAATTCACAGACATTAAGAACACACATTTTATATTAATAAATTCCTAGACACTAGGAACATAGACACTATATAAAGAAATTCGTAGGCATTGAAAACAATGCAGCCATATCATAAAATTCGTTGTCCACAATCCATTAAAACATATGCATAAACTAGATCTTAAATTCATTGTGTATATCGTTGTATGTATCGCTATCCAAACTATATGATACAAGGTTTAAAGCGATGATCCACCACCACACTATCCATCATATGGATAAAAAATCAGTCCCACAAGTCATGAAAACGCAGCCACACATAGTCATATATTAGGTAAAACGCAGTTACAGAAATAAGAAGGGATAGTCATTCATAGGATTACTCATTCAAGAATGAATCAGACAAGGATGTAGAGATACTCAACAGAAGAAGGCACAAGACTAAACATTCAACCAGGAACAATCAATAGGGGTAGATAGCTAGGAAAAATCATCATTCGCTCATCATCCACACACAGAAAAGCAAGGAATTAGAATCTATAGGTCGATGTGCACCAAAGTGATGACCATCGATTCGTCTCCTGGCTGACTGCTCAGGTGTGGATAGACGAACTGGGGATGAGGATGAAGTAAAAATCTCAACTCTTCACAACAATCAACAACCAAAGGATAGTCACAACATTCAAGGATTGAATGCCAAGGGAAAAAGTCAAGTAGTGAGCTAAGGTTGTGGGGAAAATTTAAGTTCCCAACTAAAAGGTTAAGTCAAACATATTCTTTACCCAATTAAAAATAAATAAATCAAAACGTACAGTATAATAATAATCTACCATGCATAATAAAAGTAAGTGTATCGTAGCCCAAGTCGTCCACTCTGAGTCGTTGTCCCACGCGCTCCATGCGGCTCCCACTTGTCGACCGATGAGACTTCACCAATACCTCCCAGCCAACGCTAGGGGTACTCTTCTTCCCCCTTATCCCCCCCGAGCCGCAAAGGGACCATGCACACTGAACCAGATATCAGCTAGCTCCCAGCTCGCCTCGCAAGTCCGAGCCACCACTCCTCACCGAGCTGGGTATCCCAACTCCCACAAGCTAAGTCAGTCAAGTCTAAAATTCTGCAGCATAACGTTACGCATGACAGAAGAGATCCATCATCCTCCTCCTCCCTCCTTTCTATAGAGTTTCTAAGTCATTTGCTTTCCCAAAATCCCATTTGGTTTATTGTTCAATAATTTAATTCATAAAAATCCTCCTTGTACATGTGTCACCCATCCCCTTCATTGCACCATAAATTAATTTCATTAATTAATTAATTACTCCTATTTCCCTCACCCACCTAAAAACATTCCTAGAATCGCTCCTAGGTGTCCCCATATTCCCTTACACATTTTAATGACTTACCCCCTTACTAATTCACTAGTTGAGTTCAATTTAGAAAGTTCTTAAATGCAAGATACCTTACTAAGTTAGTCTTTCTTCTTTTCCCTTATGTTTCCCTTTCTCTTTATGTTTCCCGCTTTTTCCTAGTTTCCTAATTATTTTAAATTCCCTCTTTCCCTTTTCATTTAAAACTCAAATTGGCAAGTGTAGAAATTACCTTTTTCCCCTTTTTCTTTTTAATTAATAAATTTTTAATTAGCATATGTAACAAAACAATTATTTCCCCTTTTCCCCCCTTTTTAAATTATATCCGCAAAAGATTTTTATAAATTTATTGAATCACTTACACCCTTCTCGTCACATGATTAATGATGATTGTTACTATTTTTTATTTATTCTTATTTTTATTCTTATATAAATATATATTTTTTATCACAAGTATCACTTAGACCTAGATTTGAATTTTCGAGGTTGGGCGACATTTAATTAGGGAAATATTTTTTAAATCTTTCTTATCACATTATTCATTCTAAGGCCATCTAGGTTTATTCATTTATTGTTTAACAATGTGACGTGTCCTTCAGGATGCACTAGGTGCTCCAAGGGTGCCACTCACCTCATTTTGTTTCCCTTGCGCGACATGCCCTTTAGGACGCACTACGTGCTCCAAGGGTGCCACTCACCTCTTGACTGACTTAGTAGATATCAAAAACCCCTAGAGTCAATACTCCGCCAGGTGATCTTGTGGGAGACTAAGGGCCTCTAAGGAATAAGGCCCTTGCCTTATTGCGTGCCCCTTAGAATCATCGTGAGCGACTGTCGCAGTCTTCCCTCATGGCATCGTGGGTCTTCTCAAACTAGGTAGTCATTAACCTATAGTTTGAGCCACGGCGAGAGTGCTAGTAGGTTGTGGCAAGGATGTTGTCCACGCCTCTCCCTCAACGTCTCTGGTAGTCATGCGTGACCCCTCTACTCCACATGTGAGTCTGGTCAGCAAGCTATCGTCAGCCTGCATCATCAACAAATCGTGTAAGAACAAAATCCATAATCATAACATCTAATCAGATGCACATATGTCATATATATACAACAATCAAACCCCAATAGTCCACTCTCTGACTCGATCCAGAGTCCAAGGGTTTCATCGATGCCTCAACATCCTCGAGGTCCAAATCCTTCACACTTAGGAGAACCGAGTCAATAACACCTGTCTAAGTCAATACATCAAAATAACATATAATCACATCCATAATGGCTCATAATAATAATCAACGGTCAATGGTATAATAATCTGGATCACTTGCAAGCAATTGTTCTCAAAGAATAAGTTCACTCAATGCGCGCAAGAGTGGGATGTTACATATAGCCCCTCTTGGTGTAAAATTCGTCTCGAAGTTTCTTAGTATATAAGTGCCAAAATAATGTGTATCATGGTGTCATAAGTCTATCTATCCAACAAAATGGAAACTGTTGGGGCATATCATATGCGTCCTCCGAGGTTGTTAGGCACGGATTATAGTTGTCCCACTGGACCTTGACCTCATCTATAGTTTGACATTGTAGTTGTCGAATGCGATGATCTAGGATGTGGATCGGCTCAGCCGTGAGTGCACCCCCATCCGACACCCACAAGGTGCTCAAGTCAAAACATGTGTAGGGTCACTAATCATAATGTCTCAAACAAAGACATGAAAGACATCGTGCATATGCCTCAAGAATCAGGCAAGGCTAATCATTAGGCCACGGGCCTCTCTTTTCCACAATCTCAATATAGGATCCCACGAACCTAGGAAATAGTTTATCCCCTTTTTCCAAACTTGATCAAACTCTTATGTGGTTTCAGCTGCAAAAATACTCGATCGCCACATCATAACTACGGTCTACACAATGCGCATCGACATAACTCTTCTGTCAATCATGCACTTCCTTGATCCTTTGTCTTACAATTTTCATTTAATATTCCATTTCTTGGATCACTTCCGGTCCCACTAGGACCCTATCCTCAATTCGATCATGTTAGCAACATTTCTTGTCCTGGGCACAAGAGTATTCAGGTCTGCAAGTTGCACGAGAAGCGCCCAAGCGCAACACGGAAAAATCTCATTTTTGGCTTCCAAGCAAGAAAGTGGGTGAAATTATATTGTCGACAGTCCAGATTCATCCATAAGAGCAGATCGACAGTCGACAGGAAATCGTGGTTAGCGGAGTTGCGCTGAGATTAGTGTGACGGATAGTACCCATATCACGTGAAGGAAAGGATAGCAGTTATCCATCCAAAGGATACGTGGTGTGTGACCTGGTCACGTCGGCATTTTGGCATTTAGGAGTTCGAAGGGTGAGGGTTCTATGTTGTTCTACATCTTGAAACCCCAAACCCTGAAGCGCCGAAAGTGCCCAGAGTCAAGCCCGCAGTATCATGGAGCAGTCTCAGTTGTCCATCTAAAAGGGACACTTGGCGCGCGATTAGGCTCCTTGCCTTTTCTCCCATCACGATTTCGAAGCGCAAGGATCAGCTCCTTCATATCCCCGGGGTGAAAAGTGCCAAGAGCGTCTAGGACTCGGGCCCACAGTATTGCCAAGTGAGTTCATGACTGTCAGATCTGAGAAGGACGCGTGGCTCCCAATTAATCCATCTCGACGTTTCGCTCATCACGACTATAATAAGCAAGGATCAGCTCCTTCCTATTCGCAAACGCCGAAAGCGTCTTTGATAATAAACACAGGGTCACAGCCCATGGTCACTTGGGAAATAAAAAGAGTTGTACAAAGGGGGCCAAAGGCGTCGAGTCTAGTTGCCGAAAGGATCATCGCGATCTCCATGTACCATCTGATTCGACCTCGATCCTGGTTTTCACTTGGAGTAAATGAAGGTGAGAGGGGGTGGTTGAAACCTCTCCTCATGCATTAAGTATAAGGTATGGAGGGTCTGGAAAGCAATCTGCTCGAGAGGGTCCTGTGTACACATTTTTACAAAGAAGCCATGCCGAGTCCTCGACTAGCCAGAGGAGGTCTACACACGCTAACTCGACACTTACTGGCTCAGCTACTCCCCTTACAGGAGCCATGCGCAATTAAGGTGGCGTCTAACGAAGAATATCTATTTGAATTTGGCTGAAAGGACACCAAGCCTTGGAGGACTGAGCACACCTCTGTTAGGTGAATTTTTCTGAGTATATAGACTCATTCTTTGTATTTTGTAATCCATTCATGGTAGAGTGAAGCTCCCAATTGTAAAGCTTTAACAGACACTCTAGTTCTCTGGTTATGCATTTGTATGTAAGATTTATTGTTTAATGACAGACAATCTTCTCACCCCATCTAGTTTTCATCTCATACTGAGAGAGTTCGTGATCAACTGATTCGCGCGAATTATTGCAATTATGTTATGATAAAGGATTTATTGTTGCATTGTTGTATTCTCCGGTTTTCTACGTTTGAATGTAAGAAGATCTTGTGTTTAGACGTTTTCTCCTACGGTCTGTTAGAAACCTGATGTTTACGACAGACCCTTGCAGTTCTATTATACAAGTCTTCCCACTACTCACTCTTACTACAACTCATCTTGCAAACGTGAGCTAAGTCCGGCTCACTTAGTGTGCCCTCAGAGACACAATGTCTAAGTCCCTGCCCACACTGTCACCTTGACAGGAACTTCTTCCGTCTAGGCTTACTCCTAGGGAAGCCAAGGGGG
>CBVK0100923485.1:0-18904 GCA_900067695.1 Picea abies | reverse complement strand
GTGTGTGTGTGTGTGTGTGTGTGTGTGTGTGTGTGTGTGTGTGTGGTTTACAACTTCCCAATAATGTTTGAATTGGCCTATATAGAATCAAATGTAATCAAAATTCAATAAAAATCACATTGTTATATTGTTGTTTTAAACCATATATTTTCCTTATTATGCAACACATTTTCTATTGTTTGTTGCACAAAATTGCAAAGGGTAGTTTGATTGTTTCTCATATGTCCATACTCATGGAATTTAAATAACAAAGATGAAAATTGGTGAATTGTAAACATTTTAACTAAAATCTATATATGGCAAAAACTGTCCACAAGTTTTCCGCTTGAATTCGATGATTGCAAATTTGACAAAAGTATACAAGTATTTGATAGAATTTTTCCCCATTCTTTCTCAAGACAACATTTGTTTTTCTAAATTATTTGTCCCATCGGCTTTGACCAATTGTTTTCTTCTACTGTTCCAATGCACTGTAAACCGTTGAACTTGTAATAAGATAAGTACCATAGCTGATTGATTTTCCAGGCTATTTGTTTCATCTCATTGCAAAGAAAAAAATGTAGCATTGTGTCCCTCCCAAGATCCTGAAACAGATAATTTATATTGCTACGTGTGAATCCAATAACTTGTATGCAATGGTCAATCGAATAGAACTGAAAGAAGCCAACAACTATAATAGCTTCTCCTAGTCAACATTACAATGAATCATAAATGTACATATACAAGTAATCAATTAAAATGAAACGTCCACTGGGTTCAATGGATCACAAATAGATTTCATTTTGCAACTGTATAAAGTATTAGGAGTGCAGAAGTGTGAGAGTGTGGGATTGCAATGCAACGACTTGCTTGATTTCTTCGCACAATCATTAGAGGAAATTTGGTTAAAAAATGTACCCCCAACCCTAATACCAATTCCATGTAATACGGTATTATCCAATCAAAATGATTTAAAATTCAAAAGAGGTGCATGTCAAAGGAAATTTTTTATTATATAAATTGTAGATTGGTGGTATTTTTTAATAATATAATTTGTCTATTGTCTTGAATATTAAGAGTGGAATTAATATGATAATTGATTTTTGAATAGTTGTAATAAATGAGAGATAGTGTACTAAGGTGGTATTAATGTATTGGCACTTTTCATTATTATTATTATTATTATTATATATATATATATATATATATATATTTTTCTAGATTTTTCATTTTAAATTATGTCTTTATTATGAGAAATGAAATAGTAAATTTCTAATTTAAAAAAAAATATTTAATATTTTGTTTTCCTTTTAAAGGCTTCATTACATTAATCCACTATAATAATATTATGGGCTACCAAAACCATGGGACACAAAAACCATGGTTCACCAATACCATGGGCCCAAAACCCACTTTTTTATTCATTTTTTAATTTTATTAATAGTTTTTTTTTTAAACTTTACACCTTGAAAAATTGGTCCAATAAATTTTAAAATGGCACTGTGTATTTAATTTTGTTTCCTTATTTTGGGAGAAAACACTACATCGAATATGTAACATACCCTCTATAACATACAATTTTGTTTTTGAAAACAGTCTATTTGTAACAATGAACAATTTACACCTTTATTTTTCTTCTTATAAAGTTGAAGGTTGCTTCATAATTTAAGCAAGAAAAAGGTATTCGAGTTTCATTTTTAGATTTGAATATCAAACCCCTATAGTATGTATATGAAATTAAATCCTCTACAACTTCCTATGTAAAAGGACAGGATGGTTTGAAACATAGAATAGGGTGGACTCATATATGAGTATACCGAGTTCGTTTTGGTACTGCCATAACTCTTGAAAAATAATCAGAATTTTATATATTTATAAATCTCAGATATTATGTCTTGTATTTATAGATATTTGTGTATATATAATTTTCCTATCTTTTGGCTATACAAATCCTTGTGTTCTTATTAAAGAAATAATACTTGGATTGAAAATACTCAGTGACCAAAGATATATATGTATATACAAACATCTGTCTTCATAAATTGATATTAATATAAAATATATATTTAAGGTATCTTTTATTAATTTCTTGATTTTTCCTCAAGAGGACACTTTTGAGTTGAAATTTCCTCTAATGTATTAAAAAATAGAATAAATGTCCTCTTTAAGAGGATACACATTTGTGAAATGTGGTAGGGTTGAAGATATGGTTGCACAAAATCCAATTGTGTATGCTAAACTTAAAATATATTGTCAAACATATATATCTTCCCGAGATATAAATATACAACACAGACACATAGTTCACATAGATCTTTAAATTTGTTTAATATAGTCTTATACAAATAATCAAAAGATTAATAATTATTTATTAATTTAATAAAAGTTAATTAGTAGTCCCTGCCAAGAAAATTAATTATACATTTTTAGTATAGACATATAGTCTGCACACATATAGCTTCTAAACTTCCACGGAGGTGTATCCGTGGACAATGAACACTTAGTCTAATAGTTATCAATGTTGTCAATAATAGAATATTATTATGCATATGCTTGTTGTTAACAAAACATTTTTTATGTATATACGTATATTGAAAATAAAAGATAATTTTTAATTTAATAAAAGATAATTATACATCTCTAGCACAGACAAATAGTCTACAAAGATATATCTTATGCACGTCTGCACAAGTATATCCCCACATAGCGAACACTTAATAAACAAAATACATAAAAAAAAAAAAAGCAATGTAGTGATTTTTGTAGGTGATTCAAATTGGTGTAAATGATAGAAATTGTGGCTAAAGTTCATAACATAGTATTTGATAATGATGTATGCTAGTTGGTGTAAAAATGAATTTTTAAACTTTTTTTTATAGTCTTAAATACATATAATTAAAATATTAATAATTATTTATTAATTAAATGAAAATTTAATTATTAATTTAGTAAACGTTAATTATACATCTCCAACTCAACAAACACTTAGTAAATAAAACACAACCATTCAGGACCAACACATTAGAACTTTGAGGCTCGTACCACACCTGTACATGCACTCGTTCCAACCATCTGCTATAGCTGCATAATTAAATTGCTTATTAAATTATCATACATGCACCCATACTTTCACTCGTTCCAACCATCCATCACAACTGCATAATTAAATTGCTTATTAAATTTATGTCGTGAACACCGCAATAAGATCTTGTTATCTATATTAATGAAAGCAATTTAAAAAAAAATATTATTAGATTTTTTACCTAGGATAACATTAAATATAATTATAGATAATCATATTATGTGGCTAGCATAACATTATTCTTGGTTCAAGTATATAATTGTATTTATTAAAATTCTCAAATGAAAGATAATGATCTCTTGTGGCTTCGAGCATAACATTATTAATAATAATTAAGTTATATAATAAATAAATGAAAGAAAATTATCTCCTATGGCTCCGAGCATAAGATTATTTTGAAGGACCAATCAAAAGATAGAGGGAAAAAATGATCGCTGGAAACAAAGTTAAACTATGTAAAAAAGCCAGAAATTTTTGGTCGGGGCACTTTGCATTTGCAATCGTTGCATGCTCGTATTTATTGCAATGCACCTAATTTGCATAGTAAGGGAGTGATTAAGTGCATCTTGATTCGTTTGGGTTTGCAACGAAATAGAGGCTATTCATGAGTAGTGGCAAGTGAATGTCAAGTTTGGCATGAAACAATTGGAATTTTGTAATGTATTGTTCATACATTTCACATATAGAAAATTTGATTGGAAAAAACACAAGTATAGCAGATAGGAAAATAAACCACTATTTTTTTTTTGCATAGGGTATGCACCACATCTTCCAACAACAATTTCTCTAGGTACAATTTGAAGAACGTCCATAGGCAAAGTCTCTTGCCAAATTTGAACAATATGACACAGACATCTACTTTGTCCAAACTATTAAAAAACCAACAGTCTAGATTGATAATTGGTATTGAAACTATGAATATCATTGATGGAATGTATATATGAAAAATACATCACTACCTATGCACTGCGTAAACAACTAACACAAATGACTACAAAAATTGTCAATAATCATTACATTGAAAATACTTTTTGATAACAAAATTTCAGAAACACAGAGCATTTCTAGAAAAATTTCCTATAGCATCTGCAGAGGCATCGCAATTAGAAGGAAAGAGTGTCTCGTCCAATCCGAGGATGCTACACTTTGGGATTTGTAATCGTCTGGTACTGTGGATTCTGAAAATCAACCTAATTTGCACGATAGACAAGTCATTTATGGTAGGTAGATTTGGTCAGATTTGGTCAGATTTGCAAAACAATAGAGGCTATTAATAAATTGTGTGAAGTAAATGGCCATTCATCACCATGGATTCTGACAAGCAACCTAATTTTCACAATAACCGAGTCATTTAGGGTAGGTATATTTGGTGAGATTTGAGAAAAAATGGAGGTTATTAAGCAACTGTGTGAAGTAAATGTCAGGGATTTCTATGAGTTGTCCAATGCCTTCTATTAATCATGTTGCATACTGATAACTAAGTCAAGTGTGAAAAGGGCATGTCATTAAATATTCCCTATGCACTTATCCTTTAAAGAAATTTGACCTTCATAATTTACTATTCATAACATTCATGTATATCAAAGTGCATTTAACCTTCATAATTTACTATTCATAACATTCATGTATATCAAAGTGCATTTAAAGAAACACATGTATAGTAGATATAGTCTACAGAGGGCCAATAGACAAACTTGGTTACTAAATTTAAATAATATGGCATGGACATTAACTTCGTAGAAACCGTCAGGTGAAAAGGATTTTAAATTGATAGCTGGTATTGAAGTTGTAGATATCCACCATCCAGACCATGTACTAATTCAAGATATAACCACATCCAAAAAAACTTGCTATCAATCGCCTCTTTACTTAGCGATTTTCCACCTTACATTGATTATTTTGTCACTATCTTAACTCTACATATGGCACTTGCATATGTTCTGCAATTGACGTCCTCTTCACATCAAATTCCTTTCCAGCACCGATTCTGGCAATCGATGTAAATTGCACTAAATCATAAGCTTTTATGACAAGTTGATTTGCACCAACTTACAAAGAAAGTGTGTTGGTCTTAAATAATGCAAAGTAAATGTCTCTTTGTTCTATGGATTGCTTAGTGGTTTCTAATTATGATTACACATATTCCAAAAATAATTCATATGTGTGGAAGGGACATCCTAGTAAATATGTGGCATGCAATTAAATTTAAAGAAAATGGGCCTCAATAATATATTATTTCTAACCTTCACCTATGCCAAGTTGATTTAAAAAAGAGTCATATCGCAAATAGAAAGAGAACCCAACCATTTTTCGATGACACTTTCAATTCACTAACTAAAGAGAACAACAATTTCCATTGCTCTGCGTCCTATGAGTGGTTCTTGAATAAGAGTGTGGTAGAAAAGAAAACAGATAAACTCTGGACCACAGGGTTTGTCAATGTTGGTTGTGTACCTGACGTTTTCATCTGCAAGAAACCTGTATCCTGGTGTGCTTGAAGATTTGATTGTAGGACAAGAATGATTAAGCTCACAACAAAAGGAAAGAATCCAATGATGCTTACTCCAAAAGTGTTCAACAAAACACTTTGTCTTCCTAATGCAAATAAACCTTTCAAGCTTGTGAAAGTAGAAACATTCCTAATGTCTCAAGAAGGCGGTGCCAATATTTTGAGAGTATTTCTAGTACAGTATGAAAATATGTCGAGTGACTTTTTAGCAATTGATATAACTTAGATACAAGAGCCATACCGAAACTTTTCATGGATTTTTGTGCATGTATCTTGACGACAGTCGACTTCACACATACCCAGGTCAACATTGTATGCATTGTACTTTAACTTTCGAAGGGATTCCATGTTTCACTAGGCACAAGTGATATCAGATGAACTTTGTTTTCAGTTGGGAAATTACTTAAGCGTTCAAATTTTTTATATGGCCACATATTTGGTGTTCACAATTTTTTATTGCAATGTATTTGATAGTCTCCTCTGTTAAAAAGAATGTAAATACATAGAACAAACCAATCCAATTCAGGTACCCCATGCTATCTAAATGTAAAGAAAGATTCAATTTTTACAATGTTCAAGATGGATTTTTTAAACAGTCCAGACACATGTTGTTCAGGACAGAGCCCAAGAGAATAACTCAGGAGGCTGAGCAATTTCTGAATGGAAAGGGAATTTGCATTCAATATGAAAACCATACATATGTCTAGTTGTATGGTTTCCAAGAAAATCCCCTTCTACTTTCTATGTTTATCTGCGATAGATATTTTGTCACGGAAGCTTTCCACTAGTATAAAACTTGGTGCATTATATTTGATAAGAAAAGAAAAAGACAGTTCAATACATTGCCTTTTCTAGTTGGGGACACAACGGTCAACAATATGGCCCATCTAAAAGAAGTCTTAGAAACACTTAGTGCATTTGATCTAAAATGGCCCATCTAAAAGAAGTCTTAGAAACACTTAGTGCATTTGATCTAAAATAAGCGCAATCTCAAAATAGTTTTGACCCCCAAGGTTTATTTTCCCAATACTTAAAATACATAAGGTACAGTAATATGTTCACAAGATTTGACAAGGAAATTGTTGACGATCCCTACACCAAAAAGGACATCAGTGGATGCAGTGAGAACTTTCCAACAAAAATAATCTCAAATACTACAAAGCAAATAAAAGCAAGACAAAGAGGGAAAAACAACACCAATATCTAATCTTCCTCCGATCCCCAAACATGTAAAATCTCCTCCTCTGGAAAAATAACACAACTACATAATCTAAATAAAGAAGAGAGTAATAACACATTTCTTGGATGTGATGGCAGAGATCAATCATGCCATGTAAATCTTGAACACACACATGCAGTCTCATAGAAAAAAAGGAAATGTACCCCAAACATAGACAATTCCTGAGATTTAGGAAGCCTAGGAAATCCAGGAAGTCTAGGAGGTGTTGATGATATGTAGATTGACAATACACAACTACCAGACTAGGTAGCCTAGATAATTTCATAAATCCAACAACTTGCACAATATCTTGCAAGAGAAGAACCAATGTTGTTTGATCAACACTCCTTGAAATTGAAAAACACTAAACACAACAAGTGCTAAAGGAAATTGCACATAGAGAAGGTCAGTATTAAAAACATAAAGGTTTTTTATAGATCAAATGATGACCTGGATGTTTTAGTAGTTGGACCATCTATGCTCATGAAACTACATCAATGCACATGAGATTCCCTTTTCGATTCCATTTATGACCAGGAGTATGCACATGAGATTCCCTTTTCGATTCCATTTATGACCAGGAGTTACAAACTATTAGATTGAAGAAGATGATAAGTGAGCTTGAGGACACATTGAATCTGAAGCCACTCTTTGCAAAGCCACTAGACATATAGTATAGGCTCTTCCAGGTACTCCTGGAACCTCAAATCTAATCAAAAAAGTGCTTCAATTGTTGAATGGAGTCAAAATATATATTGTTGAAAACATTAACGAAAGACTGGACATAATCAAATAGGCATGGGATGTCAATATCACTCTAAGTAATATTTAAAAAAGGATTACAAATTTTACTTAACATTTGTGAAAATATTTGGAGCATGATCAAGCCTATTATCAAAATGAGGTAAGTACTTTAGAAGCATGAGTCACTAGTATGAATGAGTATTAAAGAAGCCAAAAATGGCTGCCCTCAGATGAAAGATTAAATAAAATAAATAAATATTGGGAAGCACGAATAAATGTGATGAGAGGTGCAATGGTTGCTTGTGAAAAGATCCAATAAAGAGGAGGAGATGCTACTTTAAAATAAATTTCTATTAAGAAACTACAAGGCCCATATTTTTTCAGGAATTCAACCATAATCACCAAAGAAGAGCTTGATAGTGAGTTAAGGAATTCAACCATAATCACCAAAGAAGAGCTTGATAGTGAGTTAGCCACAAGGAAAACCACATTGGCTAATGACTTCGATAGTCTCGGGAAATTTGGTGATGGGGAACTGAAACAACGACTTGTTACATTTATCAATAACAACGAACACCACTTCTCATCCATCAACCAAGTCCAATTGGAATGTAAAGAAGTAGAGGATCATATTTTCTCTCTTCGAGTTAAGAAAGAAATAAACATAGGGCCAATCAAAGGCTATATTGATGACTGGATCAAGAAGGCCATGGAATAGATTGTCATCCCAGAATAATCACCAAAGATAGTTCAACAACAATCCAACTAAACAACTCCTAGAAATAAAAATGTGTATGTACAATAGAGAAACCAGAGCAACAGAAAAATTCCTTCGTGGTTGTATGTACAATAGAGAAACCAGAGCAACAGAAAAATTCCTTCGTGGTAAGTACTCAAGCAATGATTTCATCTATTTTTTCTCTCCTTTTCTTTCATCACTTTGTAATGTCCCAAAATCGCTTGTTCTATGTTTTTTCAAAAGCTAACAGCCAATTCTAACTATGTATCTTGATTTTTTCTAGGTCTTTCTTCTATTTTACGGTTTGCAGGAAACCCAATCCCAGTCTATTTGGAAAAATGATTTCACTTTTTATAGATATTATTTAAAAGACAATTGTATATTTTTTTTAACTTCCCCAAGAACTGTTTTGGAATTTACAAATATTATTGAAAAAACAATTGTATATTTTTTTACCTTGCCAAGGTGTTGTTTTGGCATAAATTGTTGTTGATTTTCTAGACTTTTACTCTCAGACAAAATTTCCAAGCCTTTGTTCACTCTCAATCATTTTTTAATGAAATGTCACGTTACATGCATATGTATCCATTGACTTTTGATTCCATCAACTAACTTTTTGACCTCTATGTTGTGGTTAGTAAATTTGATATAATATTGTAAATACTCTATAAAATAGTGTATTTATTAGACCTTTCTTTCCTTGTTCTTAATATTTTTAATTGATATGTACTTCAATACTAACAATTTAACGGATGTTTAATTTATTTATATATATTATATTTTATCTTCTTCTTAATATTTTTAATTTATGTGTGTTTCATTACTAACAAATTAACGAACATTCAACTTTCTTTATATATATTATTTTTTATCTTCTTTCTATTAGCTTAACCAACATGGTCCATTGTTAGGTATTGTTTTAATTCTGAACATGATCAAAATTTATGGTTCTGGATTTGATTGTTTTTTTTAATTCTGAACATGATCAAAATTTATGGTTCTGGATTTGATTGTTTTAAGTTCAACGTCTTTATCATTTTTCAATGGAATAGCTTGTTATGTGCATATGTTTCATTGTAATTTCCTTCCGTGAAATGATATTTTGGTGTTTATGCAATGATTAGCAAATTTTGTATCATATTGTCAAAACTAACTAACATAGTTCCAGGTCCTTTCTCGATACTTTCTTTCCTTATCTATGTTTACTTAACCGAGTTGCTCCATTGTCAAGTTTTATTTTAATTATGGCCATGATCAAAAATTTTAGTTATGGATTTAATTATTTTAAGTTCCAACTTTCAAAATTCCTCTACTTTTTTACTATCCATCTCTTCCATTATATGCAAATGGTCTTTTCTGAGCTTTGGTGAAATAATCAAGTGTACAGGTAACTAGGTTGTGACATACTATTATCAATTTCCACAATGTGCACAAGGAACCTTTGTCGTTCGAGAAACTCTACCCTATTTTCTTTCCCCAAAAACTAAGTTGGGCACACTTTACATTGTTTCCCACACATCATAACATTCACACACTTTGCATTGTTTCCTCCATAGCTCCACTTCGATACATGTTACTATAACTCCCCTTTTTTTTCCTGAGACTATAATTATGTTAAGATTACATAATTTATGTTACGAAACATGTGACTATGTTTAATTTAATAAAAACACCAAACCACTAACTGAGAGGGAACAACCTTGATAGTACTAGCCATGATACACCAGAGGAAGTTGATGAAGCAGGGATTGATTGAATTGTTGAGTGCAGAAGAAGTTGAAATGCATTAGTGAGGAAAAAATTAAGCTTGTATAACAAGATTACTTAATCTTGCTAAGCATAACCTTACACCTTTAGCGTACCAAACCTATGCAGATCCACATGACCAATAAATTAAGAAGTCATAGGGGTGGTTGGAAAAATTAGTGATTGTTGGAAGTTGGCCCCTTGAATAAGGAAAGAGCCAATTAAATGACCTGAAAAACATGACTTTGTGGATCTGCCTCTTCATAATGAGAACCATGGACTGCATTTGGTGTTTGTAGGAAACCATGATAGTTCCGAGGGGACTAGAAAAAGAATGAGTAAACATATGGAAAAACACCACCAAAAAAACAAAAAAGGAAACATAACATTAGAATAGAAAAACACAACAAAGAGAGTAGAGAGGAGGATAATGCATGCAAGGGTGAACATATAGACAACAGAACGATCTAGATAACAAGAAGAGCATGTGAGTGTTGAAAGATCACGGGCTGAGAAACAAATCACATGGAGATATTCAATAACATTGATCGAAGAGAGAGGAAAAGAAGAACTTTCCTTGAAGAAAAGAGGAAGCGTGTCTAAGTTTTTGTTGATCACCATGAGCAGAGAAGACTTGGATCCCGAGTTGAAGAAATAGTGGGCTACATATTGGTTCTTATTGGATAGAAATTGACATTGGTAAGGGGAGTTTGTTGAGGGATTGTTTAGCAGAGAAGGGACTCCCTTATGCAGAGGAAATCCGATTGAGAAATCACCTGATAAACCTGTAGAGACCCTGAGTTAGTGGGAGGTGGGAAAATTATGTTGTGTCGGAGGGGGAAGGAGATTAACCTTCCTGGATCATAATAATATTGAAACCCAAATAAGTGAACTTTCCTTGGTGGCATCATGGCTTGGAACAGGGGTGGGGTATTGTAGGAAGGTACTCTACAGTAATGCCTAAGGTTGGGAGGAAAGGCGTCCTTTGTAATTCATTTGGTGTTGGAAAATTTTCTTATCAGTTAAGTGTTTAAATTAGCTTATTAAAATTTAATATGAATTATATGTGTATGTAAATTTCTAATACAATGGGAAATGTAAATGCTTACAAATGATTATGCAGAATCCATAAGAAATTGGTTATGTTACCATGGCATTTAATTTATGTGTTAATTTTTGAAAATGAATGAGTTTGGATTGTTGTGTCCCCGAAGACCTTGCAGCGTCAGAGGAAATTTTGCAGTAAATGGACAAAAACATCATTCAACCAGTGATGGTGTGTCCTATAACCTAGGAAATTCCTTATGGGAAAGGGAGGATTCTGAATCCTAAGAGAAACCCCAATCTTTCGTGGAGATATTGTAATATATGTAAGGTCTCATGCATTCATGAGGTTGAGAGACCATAGATGGTCAAGGAGTGTTTGTGTACCTTAGAATACCTAGACAGAACCCAGAAGAACCTGAAAAATTACTAACTCCCAATCAGTGGGATAACTAGTCGAGAAACCGTGAGATGAGTTAGAATAAATTATGACCATCGATTTGGTGGGATGAGTGAATCTCAACCCTTCGTCAACAAATATCTATAGATGGGAATGAATGAGAGACAAAACTTGTAAAATTTTGGCAAAAATAATAAAGGTCAGAGAGAGAATGACATTCGTCGATATGGTCAAGATGATTAGGAGAGATCTATGTTGTCGATGCTATGTGCATCGTTATCAGAAATCAAAAATGGGAAGAGGAATTTTTCACGAGGGCAGTGTCGAAAACAAAGTGGCACAATAATTGACAAGAACCATCGATATGTGCCTAATTCAAGTGTATCCTCTGTCATTGATCTCTGGAAGATATCACTTAAGCTGTGAAAGAGCATGAGGATGTCATGATGATGTGTCCTGCCAACTCAACATTCCATGCGTAAAAAGTGGTGACAAGTGTTACGAGAATATTGGTCGATGGGACTAATGTGGATCCCATTGGGTGAGGAGGTTCTTTGAACCTTTGTTTTAAGTGATGGTCATCATATTTATGGGACAGTGGTTTTGGATCATTGATTCCCAAGGAATCATTGTCGAAAGTAGGGGGATGGTAAGTTAAACGTCACCTAAGGAGTGTCGATGAAGAAATATGATTGAGACCATTAATAGTTGTCATTCTCGTTGAAGATGTGACGACTAGATCTGGACCATTGATCCTTATACATTGTAGTTGGGCATTAGGAGTTAAACTTGTAGAACATTGGTTAGGAGCATAAATCGACGAAAAGGGTAGGAAATATAGACCATTGGTTGACATGGGGTGAAGGATTAATATTGACCATCAAATTGATGTAGGTCCCCCTGATTCATTAATGAACATAAAATAAGGGACGAGTGTTAGCTTGTGGGTAAGTCAGAATTATAGACTCACCTAGTACTGTAGGATGAGTGGCCTGAGGACTGTTACATCTGTAAAATGGTCGATAGGTGAATCATCATCGAGACAGTCAAAATGGGTAGTTGGTACTTCACCAAAGTGAAGTTTGGCGATGACAATAAGCTTATGTGGGTAGAATCTCCACAACATCGAGTTGGGACATGTGCCATGATGTTGCCCTGATGGAGGGCATGAGTGAAAAAGTGGCCTTTTATCTTAAACTCGGAATTAAGCATAATTGTAGTCATTGGAAAGATCTTGGTGAGTAGAAAATGATGGTGCCCTCAAGGAGAGGTATTGAGATAGTAAAAGAAATAAGAAATGTTAATTCCCCCTCCTTAAATGTTACTTCAGGAGTTTGGTGTGTTACATAGTGGTATCAGAGATCATTTCAAACTCTAGGCTTGAATGGGTCACCAAGACCACTTAAAGTTGTTAAGAAGGATTTTCTTTGTTTCCCATAATTCTTGTTTTAAGTGATGACGTAAAATGCTAATGATAATTATTGTTTCATCACGTAGGAAACATTGGAAGGTCACAGTGGTGAATGGTGCAATGCAATATGGATGATACCTCACACCTCAGAGATGAAGAATCTGATGATTGGAGGGATAGAGAAACCCTTCCAGATTTGATGGACACTGTCAGAAGTCTGAAGGAAGACAATGAGAGTCTTATGATAGCTCAAGCTAAACAAACAAAGTTGAATGCAGTTCTACTATAGATCTTATCTAAAATTCAGAAACATTTGCAGCAAGGCCCAAACAATGCAGAATTACAATAGTCAAATAGGTTGAAAACTCTGAAGGAAGACAATGAGAGTCTTATGATAGCTCAAGCTAAACAAACAAAGTTGAATGCAGTTCTACTATAGATCTTATCTAAAATTCAGAAACATTTGCAGCAAGGCCCAAACAATGCAGAATTACAATAGTCAAATAGGTTGAAAACCCCTTCGGATTCCCAGAAGCATGGATTGGATTACATCGATGTGAGAAGGAGATCTTCCAGAAATAAGCATAAATATGCCAATAAAGACAAATTGAGTGGAAATGTTTCCATGGAGTCATCTAGCCAGTAGATTACTTCGGTAGAATAGTCCAGTAGTGGCACATAAACCAACATTCCTAAGAAGAGAAAAAGAAAGAATTCACATAGCTCTCTATTTGAAGAATTTAAGAAGGATAAGTTTCCTACCCTTGATGGAGAGAAAAAGAAAGGAGAAGAAGTCGAAGCATGGATATTCGGTTTGAAGAAGTACTTTCGAGTGCACAATTATTCTGAGAATACCAAGGCAAGGATTGCAGTATTCAACCTGAATGGAGGATCTTCCATCTGGTGGGAATATCAAGGAAATCAAAGGCTTGAAGAAAAGCAAGCTAAATTGGAAATAATTTGAGAAATACTTCCATAAATATTACCTATCTGAAAATTATTATGACGAAAAAATAAAGGAATTCCATGAGATTAATTCAGTACAACTTACCATGGATGCATATGATAAAAGGTTTATAGAGTTGTTGAGGTATTTTCCCTAACTCGGGGATGAGAAGGTGAGAATCCAATGTTTTCTCAATGGGTTGCCACAGTCCTGCCAAGATCGAATTGAGTTTGATTAACCCAAGACGATGGAGGACACTATTCGGAAGGCCAAATGTTGTTATGACCAGTCTAAACACAAGCATAAATCTTCAAAGGATTCAAGGAGGAAGGACAAGAGTGGATTCTAGAAGAAGGGATTCAAGTCATTCCCCCTCAAGAATTCAGGGAATGGTGCACAATTGGGTTATCTAAGTAGGAGTGTGCATCAACAAAATTTCCCAGCTCAAATTTGAATTAAACTAGCAGAGGAGGCAAGAGAAGGATCAGAGGAGCCCAAGAAAGGACCTTTGCAGTGTTGGGGATGTGGAGAGCCACACTTGTTGATGGATTTCCCCCACATGCATAACAACAATAGAAAGGTATATAATGGGAAGGAGGAATCTATAGTAAATGGCGTGGCCATAAGTGTTCTAGTAATTTACGCAGCTATAGAGAACCGAAAATCAAACCACTAGACCTCTGTGGTGGAATTGGAAGGTATTATTACCAAATGACCAATTTCTATTTTAATTGAACCAGGATCTAATCTTAGTTATGATTTGCCTCGAGTGTTTGAGGCATGCTCATTATAGAGAAAGAAGAATTATAAAGCATATTTAGTTCAGTTAGCCACTGGAACAAAGAGGAAAGTGGTTGAGGTAGTTGAAGCTTGTCCAATTGAGATGGATGGACTAGAGACCCAAGAAGTTTTAAATATCCTACCCCTAGGCTCATATGAAGTGTTTTTTGGTATGGATTGGTTAGCTTCTCACAAGGAAAATTAAACTATTATGAGAATATTTTGGAATGCGAATATGAGAAGGGAAATGTAGGGATTTTTCAAGGTATCCGAAAGCCGATTTTCGTAAGGAAAATATCAACATTGTAGCTTAAGAAGTTTAGCAGAAAAGGGTGTCCCTTATATGCTATACAAGTGTTGAACTCAATAGAAAGAAATGATCTAACATTTGAAGACCACCCAATGCTATGGGAATTCAGAGATGTATTTCTAGAAGAATTTCTTGGATTACCTCTGAAAATATATCTTGAATTTTCAATAGATCTGGTGTCTGGGGAAATACCAACATCGAGGGTAACTTCCAAGATGAGCACACCAGAGATGGTAGAGTTGAAAGTGTAGCTAAAGGAAATGTTGGATAAAGGATACATCAGAACGAGTATATCCCCGTGGGGATCACTATCCATGTTTATAAGGAAGAAGGATGGTACCTTGAGACTATGTATTGATTATAGGCACTTGAACAAGATGACCATCAAGAAAAAATACCCTTTTCCTAAGACAGATTATTTTTTTTATCATCTAAGGGGAGATGCAATGTTCTAGAAAGTAGATTTGAGGTTGGGATATCACCAAGTCATAATCAAATATGAGGACATCCACAAGACAACCTTTAGGACAAGGTATGGGAACTATGAGTTTGTTGTGGTACACTTTGGACTTAAGAATGCATCAACTACATTCATGTACTTGATGAATAGTGTTCTCAGTAAGTATTTAGACAAATTTTTCTTAGTGCTTGTGGATGAAATTTTGGTGTATTTCAAGAACTAAGAGGAGCATGAAGAACACCTTAGGATGGTGTTACGGGTGTTAATAGAACACCAATTGTATGCCAAGTTCAACAAGTGCGATTTCTATAAAAAGGAAATCTAGTATCTAGGCCATGTAATCTCACCTAAAGGAGTGGCAGTAGACACTGAAAAGATTAAGGCGATCATGGATTGGCCTACCCCTAAAAATGTGACAAGAGTGAGATCCTTCATGGGATTGGTTGGATATTATAGGAGGTTCATAAAAGGATTTTCCAATATCGGTAATCATATTACCTCATTGCAAGGAAAAGGAAATAAATGTGTATGGTCACTAGAGTGTGAATATAGCTTCCAACAATTGAAGAAGCTATTAACTGATGCACTTGTTCTAAGGATTGTGGATCTAGAAAATTATTTCTTGGTCCGTACAGATGCTTGCAAAGAAGGAATCGATGGAGTTCCTATGCAAGAAGGGAAAGTGATTTGTTATGAGTCATGGAAATTAAATGAACATGAACATAAGTATGTTACCCATGATATAGAGCTTGTAGTGATTGTGCATGGGATGAATATGTGGAGGCACTACCTAATTGGGAGGAGATTTATCCTCATGAATAGTCATTGCAGTCTGAAGTATTTATATGATCAGTTTGAGGTTGAATGCTATATAGGCCCGGTGGATGGCACTGATCAATGAGTTCAATTTAAAAATCAAACACATAAAAGGAAAAGAGAACAAAGTAAAAAATGAGCTCAGTCGAAGTGTTCAGACAGTACACTTAGTTGCAGCAAGTGTAGGAGAGTCTAACATTCAACATAGGATTAAAACCCTCTTGCAGGAAGATGAGTTCTTCAATCAAGTGAAAGAAAGGTTACGATAGGAACCTAGATAAAAGAGGTATGAAGGATATCAACTTGGGGTTGATATCCTACTGTTGTATAACAACCGGTTGTACATGCCTAACTCAACAGATTTTAGGCACTTTATTATGGATGAATTCCATAGGAGACCATATGTAGGTCACCCTGGTTACCAAAAAATGATGAAAACAGTTAGAAAAATGTATTATTATCCTGGAATGAAGCAAGACATTACACAATACATTGTGAAGTGTTTAGAGTGCCAGCAGGTGAAAGTTGAGTATCGACACCATGTTGGACTATTGCATTCCTTACAAATTACAAAGTGGAAATGGGAAGTAATTTCCATGGATTTTATCATAGTTCTACCTAAGACAACCAAACAACATGATGAAATCATGGTTGTAGTGGATAATTTGAGCAAGGCAATTCATTTTACTCCTATAAAATCTAATTTTAAAGCTATAGACGTTGCCAACGTTTTTATGAAAGAAATTTTTAGATTGCATAGTTTTCCCAAAACCATAATCTCGGACAGGGATGATAAGTTCACCTTGAATTTATGGAAAATTGTGTTTACAAGCTTGGAAACGTGATTGGAATTTAGCATGGCCTACCATCCTCAAATAGATGGTCAAATAGAAAGGGTGAATAGAGTGTTAGAATACATGTTATGCACTAACCCAAGTAGTGGGATGAATATCTACCATTGGTAGAATTCATGTATAACAATGGTTATCAAGAATCATTGGAGATGATCTCGTTTGAGGTTATATATGGTATAAAGTGTAGAGTTCCGATCAATTGGGAAAGTCCAGTGGAAAAAATCACACTTGGACCAGAATTGTTGAGGGAGATGGAACATGTTATGGTCAAGCTAAGGAAAAACCTAAAGGTTTCTCAGGATAGACAAAATAGCTATGTTGATATCAAGAGAACCCACAAAGAATTCAAAGTGGGAGACCATGTGTACCTCCAAGTGAAACCCACAAGAAGTTCCCTAAAAATGGGGATGTGTGCTAAGTTGGCTCCCTGATATCATGGACCATTTGAAATCCTAGAGTGAATAGGACCAGTAGCATACATAATTCCCTTACCACCTACTATTAGAGCTCATAATTTATTCCATATGTCATTGTTAAAGAAATATATCAATGATTATAATCATGTTATTGATTGGACTGTACTACAGATGGAACCATAAGGAGAATTGTAGCATGAACCCAAATCCATCCTAGATAGGAAAGAAACAATTCTCTAGAACCCATCCATCGTGTAGGTCAAGTTTCAATGGAAGAACTTTGGAGCTGATGAAGATACATGGAAGCTGGAAGATGACATGGGATTGGCATACCCATTTTTTTTACTATATAATTTTATATGCATGGTGTTTTAAACACCGAGGACGATGTTCCTTTAAGGGGAGAGGAATGTAACACCCCATTTTCCCCTAAGACTGTAATTATGTTAAGATTACATAATTTATGTTACAGAACATGTGAATATGTTTAATTTAATAAAAACACCAAAATAATGATTAAGAGGGAACAACCTTGACAGTACTGGCTATGATACACCAGAGGAAGTTTACGAAGTAGGGATTGATTGAATGGTTGACTACAAAAGATGTTGAAATGAATTAGTGAGGAAAAAAGGAAGCTTGTCTAACAAGCTTGCTTATTGCTAAGAATAACCTTACACCTTCATCGTACCATACCTTTGTAGAGCCACGTGACCAATAAAATAAGTTGTAGGGGTGGTTGGAATAGTTAATGATTGTTGGAAATTGGCCCCTTGAAGAAGGAAAGGGCCAATTAAATAACCTGACAACATGACTCTATGGATCTTCCACTTCAGAATGAGAACCACAGACTGTAGGTGGAATCTGTAGGAAGCCACAATAGTCCCAAGGGGACTAGAAAAAGAATGAGGAAAAAGATGGAAAAACACCACCAAGAAAAAAAGGAAATAGAACAACATAATAACACAACATAGAGAGAAGAGAGGAGGAGAACACATGTAAGGGTGCACACATAGATACAAGAACGATATAGAGAACAAGAAGAGCATGTGAGTGCTGAAAACTCATGGGCTAAGAAAGATGACACATGAACATATTCAGGAACACTGATCAAAGAGGGAGGAAAATAATAGCTTTCCTTGAATAAAAGATGAAGCTTGTTTAAGTTGTTGATGATCACCTTGAATATAGAATACCTGGATCTCGATATGAAGCAATAGTGGGCTACAGCTTGGTCCTTACTAGACATAAACCGACACTAATAAGGGAAGGTTGTTGATCGACTATTTAGTAGAGGAGGGACTCCCTTGTGAAGAGGAAATCCAGTTGAGAAACCACATGATAAAGTTGTAGATACCTTGAGATAAATGGGAGGTCGGAAACTTTTGTTTTGTTAGAGGGGGAAGGAGAGTAACCTTCCTGGATGATCATAAGTTTGAAACCCAACTG
>CBVK0100923469.1:0-11508 GCA_900067695.1 Picea abies | reverse complement strand
GCTAAGTTCATTTCAGGATTTTGCAAGTCAAGATTTCGGGACTTGTGAGTGCAAGGGAACTCGTCCTTGAGTATTCCAGGTACTAAAATGCCGAAACATCGAATCTATATGCGCTAAGTCATTTCAAGATTTCGCAAGTCAGGATTTTGGGACTTGCGAGTGCAAGGGAACTCGCCCTTGAGTATTCCGGGTATTGAAATGTCAAAACGTCGAATCTATATGCGCTAAGTCATTTCAGGATTTCGCAAGTCAGGATTTCAGGACTTGCGAGTGCAAGGGAACTCACCCTTGAGTATTCCGGGTACTGAAATGCCAAAATATTGAGATCTAAGTGAACTACTCTCCCTCGTATAGGTTTTTAAGACTTAAGCCATAAAATCCTCCTTCTGGTTCTCGGGTAACTTTCACCAGGTTCGAATACCATACTAAAAGGTCTTCTTAAATCACTGAGCTTATTAACTTCTGTGACAGGTAAAAGGAAACTCAAGGGTTTACTAAGACGGTAGTTCTTTCCAGGAACTTACCATGGCTCTGGAATGTAAGGGAACGATCCCGAAAGGGTGTCCCTGTGGGGAAAGCTATTCAAGGCATCACAAGAGTCAAATAAGGGAAACAAATCTCCCAAGAACAGACTTGAAAACTGAATTCGTTCAAATACATATATTTATATCTATATAAACCTAATGTGGTCATTCCAACATAAGCATGCAACCACCATTTCTGATCAAAACACTGTGAAGACACTTCTACACAGAAACCATTTATAAGTGTTCGAACCATGAGCATACATTCCAGGATATTCAATGCAAGACATAAGATATAAACACTTATCAGAAAACACCAGGTGATGCAACTGCTGAGAGGGGTGCTCATTTCCACCCAATTGTAGGCTCAGCATTTCCGAATGGATTTACCACTAGCCACCCCTGAGCTTAGACCATGATGCTGTGAGACTGAGTCCTTATTTGTCAGAAGTCGAGAACGAAGGTTACTCTCCTCCTTCTCTGCTTATCAATCACTTTGTATATTTTTCCAGAGTGCTTCCGATTTCTCCCTTCTTGCGATCTCTGTCGCGATTGCCCCCTTCCACACCTCTTTTCCTGCCCTTTTCTTTTCCGGCGAGGTTGCGTGTGGCATGAACTTCCCCGCCATGGTTAGGTCTGAGGATTTCACGGATGGGTGGTTCACCCCCATCCCTCATTAACTCATGATGAGCCTCTTTACCTACCAACCTGGTGAGTAATTCATTTCAGGGCTAGCGAGCCTCTCTTGATCTTCAGGCCAGTGAAGACCAAATACGGTATTTGTTTCGGTGGAAATTAATGCTACCATTCCAGGTGCCTTCCACCACTTTTCATCAGCCATCATGGTCTCTTTTCATCACATCCCCCTCCCAGCAGTCCTGCAACATATATTCATAACATTATTTACATTTTCATAACATTATTTACATTTGTCGACCTTTTATACTAAGGTCCATTCAAAATCACACATTCACATCTTTGAGTCTGCCATAGTTCATGGCCAGTATAGTTATTTTTATAGGCTGGGGGAAACAGGGTGTTACAATTCCCTCCCCCTTAAAGGAACATTGTCCTCGGTGTTCTATCTATCAATAGAACATGTAAGTACATAAGTAAACAAAATAAGATATGCTTGTTTCATGGCATCTTCCATTTCCCAGGTAGCCTCATCTGGGCCAAAATGTTTCCACTGCACCTTGACCTGTGCAATGGTTTTGTTCCTGAGAGGGGTTTCCTTTCTGTCTAGTATGGATTGAGGTTTTGGTAGGAATTCTCCCTCCAGTTCCACCTGGATCACAGACCAGTCAATTATATTATTAGAATCATGTACATATTTCTTCAATAATGAAACATGGAAAACATTATGTGCTTTTATTGTGGGAGGAAGTGCTAGCCTATAGGATACAGGTCCCACTCTATCTAGAACTTCAAAGGGTCCACAATACCGAGGTGCCAACTTGGCACAGGCTCCCATCCTCAAGGAACTCTTCCTGGGCCTAACTCTGAGGTATATGTGGTCTCCCACTTTGAACTCTCTTGGAGTTCTCTTTTGGTCGGCGTAACTTTTCTGTCGGTTCTGAGCAAACTTTAGATTTTGTTTTATCTGAATCACTTGTTGTTCCATTTATTTCAACATGTCAGGTCCAATAGTAACTCTGTTTACGAGATTAATCCAACTGAATGGAGTATTGCATGGCCTACCATAGAGGACTTCGAAAGGACTCATCTTCAGGGATTCTTGGTAGCCGTTGTTGTAAGCGAATTCCACTAGTGGCAGGTAGTCTTCCCACTTTTTGGGTTGATGAATTACATGCATATTGAGCATGTATTCTAATATTTGATTCACCCTTTCCATATTTCCATTGGTTTGAGGGTGATAGGATGTGCTAAATAGTAACTTGGTCTCCAAACCAGCCATCGGTGATTTCCAAAAGTTGGAAGTAAACTTCGTGTCTTTGTCAGAAACGATCTCTTTCGACATACCATGCAGTCTGAATATCTCCTTCATGAATATGTTGGCGATGTCTATTTCCTTACAAGTAGACTTGACGGGGATAAAATGAGCAGACTTGCTCAATTTATCCACCACTACCATGATGGCATCGTTCTGTTTGGTTGAGGTTGGTAATTTGGTGATGAAATCCACGAAGATGGTTTCCCATTTCCATTCTGGGATTGGTAGAGGTTGTAATAATCCTGCTGGGTGTCGGTGTTCTTCTTTAACCTATTGGCATTCTATGCATTTGGCTAGGTACTTAGCTATGTCTTTCTTCAATCCAGGATAATAGAATCATTTCCTGGTGGCCGTGATCATCTTCTGGTATCCTGGATGACCGGTATAGGGTCTTTTGTGTAGTTCATCCATTATGAACCTCTTCAAGTTGTCACAATATGGGATATACAATTTGTTTCTGTAAGTGAGCAGACCTCCTTCCATCATCTGGTAGCCTCCATACTTAATCTCTGTGGGTTCTTTCTGCAGGTATGAGGTCACGGTCTGGAAGAATGTGTCTGTATCTTGTGCATTTCTAACTCTTTCCTTGACATTGTCTCGCAGGTGCTTACCGCTGCCAGGTGAATTGTTTTCATGCTTCTGCTAAGGGCATCAACCACCCTATTTTCCTTTCCCTTAATATGTTTGATTTCAAAATCAAACTCGTTGAGGAGGGCCATCCACCTATCTTGTCTAGCATTGAGCTTTGGTTGGTCAAAAAGGTGTCACAATCCACAATGGTCTGTCATAAGTACAAATTTTCTTCCCAGGAGGTAATGCCTCCACATTTTTAAGGTGTGCACTATGGAAGCCAGCTCTAGATCATGGGTCACATAGTTGACTTCATGCTCATTCAATTTTTGGGATTCATAGAAGACCACACTTCCTCCTTGCATAAGGACTCCTCCGAGCCCTTCCGTACAGGCATCTGTGCACATGAGGAAGTCAGCTTCAGGATCGACGATCTTCAGTCGGGTGCATGGGTCAGTAGATGTTTCAGGGTTTGAAATCTTTCTTCACATTTTTGCGTCCACGTGAATTTTGTCCCCTTCTTCTAGAGGGTAGTGATTGGACATCCAATCTTGGAGAATCCTTTTATAAATCTCCTATAGTATCTTTCCAAGCCCATAAAGGATCATATATCTGAAACGTCCTTCGGGGTAGGCCATTCCATAATAAACTTGATCTTATCAGGGTCTACTGCTATCCCTTCTTCAGATAGGACATGGCCCAAGTAATGTATTTTCTTTTGGAAAAAGTCAAACTTGCTAAATTTGGCATAGAGATGATGTTCTCTTAGCACTTGAAGAACAAGCCTAAGGTGTTCCTCATGTTCCTCTCTATTCTTGGAGTAAATTAATATGTTGTCAATAAAAACCAACACAAATTTGTCTAGGAATTTGTTGAGCACACTGTTCATCAAGCACATAAAAGTGGCAGGGGCATTGGTCAATCTGAGTGGTACTACCACAAAATCTTAGTGACCATATATCATCCTGAAGGAATTTTTGTGGATAACTTCTCCCTGGATTCGGACTTGATGGTATACAGATCTCAAGTCAATCTTTGATAATATAGAGGCACCTCCCAAATGATCGAACAAGTCATTGATCCTGGGTAAGGGGTACTTGTTATTTATGGTTACCTTATTGAGTTGTCTATAATCTATACACAGTCGGAGGGTACCGTCTTTATTTTTTATAAATAGGACTGATGCTCCCCATGGAGACACGATGGGTCGGATATAGCCTCTGTCCATCATTTCTTTCAGTTGTAATTTAAGTTCAACTAGCTCAGGTGTGCTCATCCTGTAGGGTGTCCTAAACACTAGCACCTCTCTTGGTGCAAGTTCTATTAAGAAGTTGATGTCCCTTCTCGGAGGTAGACCCGGTACCTCTTCCAGAAATACATCTTTGTATTGTCTCAGTGTGGGGTGGTCTTCTAGGCTTGGTTTGTCACCTTCAATTATTTTCAACACCTGTATTGCATATAGTGGACATCCTTTTCTACAATACTTTCTCATTTGAAGAGCTGATATTTGTCTCACCAAGACAGGTTTTTGGATCCCTTGAAGGGTTATTCTCCTTCCTTCTTCACTTACACATTCCAAGGTTTTATGGTAAAAGTCCAGTTTGTATTTATGGGTGGCTAGCCAGTCCATACCAATCAATAGATCATACAATCCCAGGGGTAATATTTTAAGCATTTCTTAGCTGGGGAATTCACCCATAATTAATTGGCAGGCTGGTATGACCTCCGCTACCCTTCTTCTGGTGCCAGTGGCTAACTGTACCAACCATGGCTTGGCATTTTTATGTGGCTGTAGTTTACATTTATCAACAGCTTTAGGGGCTATATAACTCAAATTTGAACCAGGGTCAATCAAAATAGACACTAAATGGTTGGTGATCATACCTTCGATTTCCACCATTGAAGCTTGGTGGTCAACTTGGTTATTATCCAAGGCTGCATAAATTTTCGGCACACTCCAGGCCATGTTATTGATGGTGGTAGCTTCTTGAACGTTGTAAATTCTTCGATTGTTCTATTGTCGGTGCGGGAAGTCCCTTAGTATATGTTCTTCTCCACAACCCCAACATTTCAAAGGATCTCTCTTTGGGTTATCAGTCTTTACTGGGGCAGATCCAAAAATTTTATTTCCACTCAAGGAGGGAAAGTTCTGTTGGTGTACACTTTGGTCTGGGAAGCTCATCCTTGAGTTCTTTTTATAGTCCTTAAATTTTGGGGATTTAAATGACTTTCTCTGGAATCCTAAACTATTCTTCTTCTTCCAGCCTTCGTGAGGTTCTGTCCGATGCCCAAGTTGTTCATAACAATATCTTGCCTTTCGAATAATATCCTCTAGGGTCTTTAGTTTGTCAAATTCAATCATGTTTTGATAGTCCTTAGGTAGTCCACTGATGAATCGTTGCACCTTTTCCTTTTTTGTTTTTATGTAGGGTACATACCTCAGCAACTAGAGGAATCTGCTGACATATTCCTCTATGGTGAGTTTCTAAAGCTCGAGTTCATAGAATTCTTTAGTCTTTTCATCGAAATATTTCTCCGACAGATACTTCTTTCTGAAGTATTTCTCAAACTGTTCCCAAGACATGTCTTCTTCGTGAATTGCTTTTACATTCTTAAGGTCCTCCCACCAAATGGAATCCTTTCCTTTAAATCTGAAGGTGGCTACTCGAGCTTTCAAGTTTTCTGAGAAGTCATGGACTCTGAAATACTTCTTTAGTCCAAGTAGCCAGGCCTCTGCTTCTTCTCCTTTCTTTATTTCACCATCGAAGGAGGGTGTTTTGGACTTCTTGAACTCTTCGAGATTATGAATCTTGGAAAGTTTCTGCTTCTTTTGTTTTCTTCGGGAATGAGAACTACTTCTGTTGCTAGAAGATCCCTCCAAGCCGCCAACTTCCTTTCCAAAAGAATTGTCCGACACTTTTCCCTTATCTCTGGGGTGGAGCCTTCTTGAGGTACTCCTTTCAGTGTGGCCACTGACATGACCACTTTTCTTTGTCTCGGATTCATGTTGCAATTTTCTTTGTATCTCGTATAATCTCTACAGTAAAACTACATTAATTTTCGTTTGCTTCTCTTTCTCTTTTATCATCCTCTCGTTGTCAGCCTTCTAGCTCTGCAATTCGACCATGAGGCTCCTCACAGTCTCAGCTAGATCTAGAGGTGTCCCTACTGCCCTCCTTTCATCAGACTCTTCATCTCTATTGTGGGAGCCCTCCCCCACATCATGGTGAGTCACCATTCTATACGTCTACAATTTCCCGTGGTTGATCATCCGCTTGTGTGCAAAAGAAAAACGTTGGTTGTTAGTCAATGTTTATATTCATTTATAACCAGTACATAATTCATATTTTTCACATGCACCCGCACAATAGGAGTTTTCATTCTTAACCTCGACTTGTGATTAAGGGGGTTAAGATAAAGGGTTACTCTTTTTAGGAGTACTTCGAATGGAGTCTCTGTGCAACCCGTTCATGACCCGAAGCAGGCCAAGTGTTGCAAACATGCTCTGATACCAATTTGTAACACACCCACTACAGAAAACTAAAAATTTTCGGCTTTTCCTTCTCTTCTCCGAGGAACATTATCCCCAAATTCCCATGGGGCCTGTTGCAGACCCTACCATCAGTTATCCGTACCCATATGACCATCGACAATGACCACAGGCCTTACCGGAGAGGTATCCCAGACTTTTGCAATTTGAGAAATCGTGAAGCATGTGTTCCCCTGTTCCCTGGCTTTCAAGGTGCCAAAACCCGAAAGGAACCAACAATTCTTCACAATTAATAATGCCTCAGATTGAAGCCTGGCACTCCACCTTTCGGGGTTTCGCATATCGGGTTTTCGTAGTATAAGAGGGTGAGGGGTTCCTACCCTTTGGTTTTACAGGTATCGAAACACCGAAACACCAAAACTATATGTGCTAATCCATTTCAGGGGTTCGCCTATCGGGAATTCGCGATATGCAAGGATAAGAGGTATCGCACATGGGTTTCCCGGGAGCCGAAACTCCGAAATATCATAACTTTTCCACGCTCTATTATTTTGGGGTTTCGTAAGTCGGGGTTTTGGGATTGGCGAGTACAATAGACTTGGCTTTAGGTATCTCGGGTGTTGAAACACTAAAATTCCATATCTCATTCGCGTTATTATTATTTTGGGGTTTCCTCCATCAGGATTTCAGGATGTACGACAATAGGAGGTCTCGCACCAGGGTTTCTTGGCAGCTGAAACTATGAAACACCAAACTCTAAAAATACTCCACTATTTCGGGGTTTCCTCCATCGGGATTTCGGGATGTGCAACGACAGGAGGTATCGCACCTGGGTTTCCCAGAAGCCGAAACTTTGAAGTATAATAACTTCTCCACTCTCTATCTTTTTAGGATTTTGCAAGTCGGGATTTCAAGACTTGCGAGTACAAGAGAATTTCCTTTAGATATCCCGGGTGCCGAAACACCGAAACACCAAGACTTACCCACGCTAGACCTTTTCGGGGTTTCATACTTCGAGATTTCATGATGTGCGATGACAAGAGGTCTCGCATCTGAGTTTTCCGAGAGCCGAAGTTTATATGAGGCTAAGTTCATTTCAGGATTTTGCAAGTCGGGATTTCGGGACTTGCGAGTGCAAGGGAACTCGCCCTTGAGTATTCTGGATACCGAAATGCCGAAAAGATGAATCTATACGCGCTAAGTAATTTCGGGATTTCGCAAGTCGGGATTTTGGGACTTGCGAGTGCAAGGGAACTCACCCTTGAGTATTCTGGGTATCGAAATGCCGAAACGCCAAATCTATATGCGCTAAGTCATTTCGAGATTTCGCAAGTCAGGATTTCACGACTTGCGAGTGCAAGGGAACTTGCCCTTGAGTATTTCGGGTACCGAAATGATGAAATATAGAGATCTAAGAGAACTACTCTCCCTCGTACAGGGTTTTAATACTTAAGCCACAAAATCCTCCTTCTGGTTCTCGGGTAACCTTCACCAGGTTCAAAGACCATACTGAAAGGTCTTCTTAAATCACTGAGCTTATTAAATTCTGTGACAAGTAAAAGCAAACTCAAGGGTTTACTAAGATGGTAGTTCTTTCCAGGAACTTACCCCGGCTCTGGAATGTAAGGGAACGATCCCGAAAGGGTGTCCCTATGGGGAAAGCTATTCAGGGCATCACATGAGTCAAATAAGGGAAACAAATCTCCCAAGAATAGACTTGAAAACTGAATTCATTCAAATACATATATTTATATCTATATAAATCGAATGTGGTCATTCCAACATAAGCATGCAACTACCATTTTCGATCAAAACACTGTGAAAACACTTCTACACAGAAACCATTTATAAGTGTTCGAACCATGAGCATACATTCTAGGATATTCAATGCAAGACACAAGATATAAACACTTATTAGAAAACACCAGCTGATGCAACTGTTGAGAGGGGTGCTCATTTCCACCCAACTGTAGGCTCAATGATTTCGAATGGATTTACCACTAGCCACCCTTGAGCTTAGACCACGATGCTGTGAGACAGAGTCTTTGTTCATCAGAAGTCGAGAATGAAGGTTACTCTCCTCCTTCTCTGCTTATCAATCACTCTGTATATTTTCCTAGAGTGCTTCCGATTTTTCCCCTCTTGCGATCTCTGTTGCGACTGCCCCCTTCCACACCTCTTTTCCTACCCTTTTCTTTTCTGGCGAGGTTGCGTATGGCACGAACTTCCCTGCGGTGGTCAGGTCTGAGGCTTTCACAGATGGGCGGTTCACACCCATCCCTCATTAACTCATGAGGAGCCTCTTCACCTACCAACATGGCGAGTAATTCATTTCGGGGCCAGCGAGCCACTCTTGATCTTCAAGCCAGTGAAGACCAAATATGGTATTTTTTTTTAGTGGATGTTAACGCCACCATTCCAGGTGCCTTCCACCACCTTTCATCAGCAATCGTGGTCTCTTTTCAGCACATCCCCCTCCCAACAGTCTGAAAACATATATTCATAGCATTATTTACATTCGTCGACCTTTTATACTAAGGTCCATTCAAGATCACACATTCACATCTTTTATAGTAAGGGCCATAGTTCTTGGCCAGTATAGTTATTTTTATAGGCTGGGGGAAATAGGGTGTTACAAGGGAAGAGGACAAGCTTTTGGCTATGTGTGCCATTGGATATAGTCATCTCACCAGACCGATAGCTGATAAAGGAATCTGTTGTGGCCAGCCAAGGGTGGCCAAGAACGACAGGGTGTCCTGGTTTGGAGGATGATTTAGAATAGATGACTTAAAATTCTACTGGATATTCCCAAGAATCTAGAGTGGCTGTGACATCATCTAGATTTCCTATAGGGCTAATGACTGACTTATCTGCCAACTCGATCATGGTTTGGGTTGGTCTTAACTAGTTGATTTTGAGCTTTTGCATAGTGTCAAAAGGCATTACATTAATAGCTTCACCCAAATCAATGAGTGTGTTTGGTAGAGAAATGCCATTAATTTCAACAGTGACTACTGGATTTCCAGGGTCATTATATTTGTATGGAATTTCAGAAATAAATTCAGATAATTGTCCTAGTACTTGAACAAGGGGAGGTTCCTTCTTCTTCCTTCCTAGTTTCTTAATGCAAATATCCCTTATGATTTTGGCGTATATAGGGATATCCTTAATGGCTTGCAATAGAGGTATTTTTATGCACACATTTCATAAGTCATCTTCTATATCTCTGTGCAAGGGTGGGTCAGGTTTCATCACTTATAGTCTTTTGGGGTAAGGTCATAGATTAATTTGTTGGGGTACTCGTATAGACTGAGAAGTGATCGAAATAGGAGGAGAGGCCTCTTCTTCTGCAGGAGTGTTTTGAGTGTTTTCTTCCTCAGAATGATTATCATTTTCTTCTTGAATTATTACTGCAGGATCTGATTGGTTTACAACTTTCCCCGATCGTAGTTGAATTTCATAGGTGGGAAAGGTTTGAACTTTTGTATTCTGCATAGGGTGGGTGGGTCGATTATTAGGGTTAGGGACTAGCTGGTTAGGGATTGTTGTTGGTCTCAGAGGATTGTGGGAAACTTAGTTTTGTGGTTGTTGATTGGCATTTATAGATACTTGCTGCTCCTGATTAGGGTTCAAGGGGGTTGTAAATTTCTATTGTATAGGAGGTGGGAGTAAAGCTTTCATCTATTGTGGGTTGAATCCAGGTAGCAATTGGGAAATTTTTGCAGGGTACTATGGATATGTAGGGTAAGCGGGATTTCCATACATAGGTCCCCTCCAACTTTGTTGCCAAGGTTGAGTTTTAGCTTACTGAGGTGTCCATTGTAGATAGGTCATTAGGGAAGGATCCCATTGTTGTTGTTGATATTATGCATTAGGATCATAAAATGTATTGGTATTTTGGGCTCTCCAAGGTCTTCTGGAAGGGTATGGTTGTTCTTTTGAGACTCCTCCTCCCCTATACATGGTTTGTAGCTCAATCAAGGTTGGACACTCAGATGTGGGGTGTTCTAGTGTACACAGACCACAAATTTCTATGACATTTAATGGGCATTCTTTCTCACTGTGCTTTTTTCGGCATCTATGACAAAATATTGCTAAAGCAACCTCTTCTTCCTATTTCTTTTTTAGTTTCAAAGTATCTAACTGGTTACTTATTGTGCTTAAGATGTTTGTTTTAAAGTTCTCCAATAAGTTTCCTAACTCAGTTATGGTGATAGTCCTTGAGCTTTATTTTGTATTTCTGCTAAAAGGATCTCTTGGTCCTTTGGGTTTTAGCTTGTCCTCTATTACACATGATTTTGGTCATCCTGGTGATGTATTAACAAGGGTGTACTCAGGTTCCTGACAAGAACTTTCTCCTGAGAAAAGTGGCATTTATCTCCTTCTAGAAAACATATTTTCAAAGTGAGTTCGCAGGCTGCTTATAGCCTAGGGTGCGAGAATGACCCATTCTCGTAGGCCACCTTCAACTATGGTGCGAACTTCTCGCACTTTGCTCTATACATAGGGTGCGAACTTGTTTTTGAACTTGGAAAAAAGAAGAAATCTTGAGGGTTCTGGAAGGGAATCTTCTAGAAAATGGGTTGGCATTCATATGGTTATCATTTTACTGGTTTCCCTAATTTGGTGGGATCATTCTCATCCATGTAACCATCTCACCCTCTCCTATATATTCAAAGGATTCTCATGGAAAAGGTTAAGCAAGATTAATTGGAGAATTGGTGAATGAATTGTGTGAAGAACCCATCTTGAATAGAAGCTTGGAGACTCTAGTAGGTCTATCAAGAGGAATTGGATCTTATTCATGCAAAGAGAGAGCAAGTGTGTGTGTTGGAACCAAGAGTCATCGAAAGGGATCTTGCGACATCAAGGCGATCAGGTTGTATCTTCTACTTTCAATTAATATGATACAGCGATGTTTCCTTTTCCCATAAAGTCATTCTTACTTTATTGTGTAATTCCTTGATCAT
>CBVK0100923415.1:0-11800 GCA_900067695.1 Picea abies | reverse complement strand
TTAACCAAATGAATGAATGATAATTTACACATGATATACTCTGTATATCTAAACTAATGCGCAATCGAAGAGAATCCAATGTGTCATAGTGGTGTTCTAGAGAGATCTAGACACACACAAGTAGTTAACAGAGTTAATTGTCACCTAGTCCTAGTTAACTAGTCATGTTGTCTTCATTTAATTGAGTCACACCTGTGGAAGTGAGAGAAGCACATGCAATTGTTGGTGATAAACTGAAGAGAATATTTCCTAGAATGTAGGAGAAGCTCCTAAAAAATAGGAGACCCTCAATAATGACTAATAAAAATAGGAAAATAAAGAAAAATATCCTAAGTGTGTATAATATCTCCAACATTAACTAATCAACCCATAATCATCTCATAAATCCTTATTCTAATCTTCAACACAAGTGCATGGTTTAATTAACAATTGGATAATATTGTCTTGGAGTTGTTATTTAATTAGTAAATTTTTTGAATGCCTTTCAATTTACACTTTATTTAAATTAATAAAATATCATTTCTTTTATTGTAAGTAAATTCACTAAAATACAAAATCAGCACTAAAAAAAATGCCAACAACATCCATACTACAAGAAACCATAATTATGCTTACAAATATAAATATGGTCAACAAACAAAAATTATATGGACCAATGCCAAAAAAGGCAAACAACATCCATAATTATGCTTACAAATATAAACATGGTTTATAAAATAAAAATTATATAGAAAACTTAGTGTGTCATATTTTCTCCAAAAAATTTCAATACAATGTTTCAACGAAATTTAACAATAAACAATTATAGTTTACAGTAACATCCACTTGAATTTTTATGAAGATGCGCTGGATTGTTGACATTGTTTTCGCACACTCATATGCCATCATCAACCAATCATTAGTGTGAGTCACAATTAATAAAGAAACCTTCAAACTTCAATATAATTATAAGTAAAAAAATCTACTAAATAAATGTATATTATAAGGTAAGTTTACATTAATTATAAATTGGAAAATTTGTTTGGATAATGAATATTATATAATCTTATATCTATTAAAAACAATCTTTCATTCACATCTTATATGCAGTATGTTTGTCAAATTCGTCCATAAAGCACAAAAAGACAGTATGTTTCTCAAATTCGTATGGAAAGCAACAAAGAGATATCAAATTAATTCCAATATTACATGACAATAAGATTGAACAGGGATCAAAATTGAAATCAAAAGTTTTCTGGTTGATTATACGATATGAAATTATTTCTCATAAATATAAAAATAAAATATAAAAATAAAAGTTAGAATACAAATTTACTTGTCAAAATTAAAATGAGAAATATTTAAAATCTTTTTAATTGAGGGATAAGGAAACTTTTCAAAATATGTTACATTTTATATTATTTTATGGGTTTTTTTCTTTATTAATCATTGATTTTATGATTTTTTCCAAGTATCATGATAATCAAAAGAGGATTGTTAGCGTTTTTTTCTATACCATGGTACTTTAAAAAAAGAATTGTTAGCATTTTTATACAATACAATCTCATTGTGAGGGAGTTCATACCCATGTTATTATTAAGACATCCATATATCATTTCTTATAAGCTATAGCTTATAACTTAATAGTCTATTGGCATCTAGCAATACTTTAGCGGGGATCAAATTCTTTGGTGCTCAATGAAGTGAATACTCGTTTTGCTGAGAAAAAGTCCCCCCCAAAGTCCCACTTGCCCATCTCTCAACAATTCTCTTCACACATGATTTAGCTTGGATTCAACAAACCTCATAGTTGTACATCTTCCATACATCATTCAGTAGATGTCACATAAGATCTTAAGTGATTCGGACCTTAGAAAAGATTCACACATGTATTCCAATAAATGTTATGACATTAACCTTTTGTTTCTATTCTCATTGCTATGCAGTTCCTTGATATTTACAATTCTTTAAATTACTTAAGTGTTATGAAGAAAAATCCTCCTACCTATTTAATAATCTTCTTAGAACCCCATCTATCTATACATAACATTAGCACTGCAGAAAATAAATCTGCACTACCAATTTACACTTAACCTATTTTCCAATTTATTATTTTCATATGAAAATAATAATTTATTTTAACCTATAAATTTAAAAAAAGGTTAAAATAAATTTAAGCCTTCAAATCAAAATATAAAGCTTCTCATGAATTTTGATTCTTACAGTGACAAAACCCTTAGCCTTTAGCTTTCAAATCAAAATATAACACTTCCCATTAATTTTGATTCTTACATACTACTCTCCGTGTCTTTAGTCTTTCTTTGTTGTAGCTGAAAAACTCTTATTACTCCATGCCAAGGGATTATAACAATGAGTTTTCTATTGATTTAACATTAATTTATCTTTTATTTTAAATTTGAGTGTAAAATATAATGTTTAACTTAAGAAAATAAATATATATTTTTTGATATAATAAAAATAGTTATTTTTCTTATCTCTAATTGGTTAATATAATTCAAGTTTTATTGCTACCTTCACTTATTTCAATATCTAAAATTAATTACAAATACACATGATTGTATAACTATTTGATCAACATCATAATTATTATACCTGCCAACAAGCATACACCTTTAATGATATATTAAATAACTTTTGAGGTTTAGTGAATTTGGTTTTTCCCAAAAATACACCATAAGATTTTACATGGGGAGGTTGATAAAAGTAACTACTATTATGTAAGCATCACATAGTCATAAGTGAATTTGATAAAGGTAACTATTATGTAAGCATCACATGTCATAAGTGAATTTCACCATAAGTTATAATATATTTGAGTATTATTATATAATATTTATTTATTTGTGATATATATAAATTTTTATTTAAATGTTATTGTGATGTATTTGAAGTTATTTATTTATATGTTTTATAATAATTATTATTTAGTTTAAATTTATTTAATTTATATAATTAATAAAAAGTTACATATATTTTTTTCTTTAACACATTAATTCAAGTTTTCAAGTTGGTAAAATCTTTTATATATTTTATAATATAAGTTTTACAAAATTAAAAAGTAATAATAAATATTTTTTATAATATTAAAATTATTTAATTACAAGCTATTAAATTTAGCTACATTTTATTTAAATTTGACTTTAACTTTATTCATAATTTAATGCCATCACATTTCTTTTTTTCCAATCCAAAATTAACACAAAATTATATTATAGTAATTTTATTTTACATATGGAATCCACTTGAACTCACATAATATTTTTCAAAATAATAACATGTTCAGTATGATATAAATAAGAGCTGACCAGTCTTGAAGTAGTTAGTTACATAATAAAAACACCCACAGCCAAGTCTTAATATATAGAATATTAACAAAAATGTCACCACATTTCTAGATCTTTGAGATTTATGCCATATATAGGACAAGGGCTTTTTCGAAATAGAAGGCAATAATATTTTTTGTTTTATAATATTAAAAACTTAACCAGTCTTAGTATATAGAATACTAACAAAAATGTCACCACATTTTTAGATCTTTGAGATTTATGCCATATATAGGATAAGGGCTTTTTTGAAATAGAAGGCAATAATAATTTTTGTTTTATAATATTAAAAACTTAAAACCATTTAATTGTAAGGCTGCTAAATTTATATATATTTTATAAATAAATTGCAATAAATTTATTTTATAAATAAATTGTAATAAATTTAAATGAGATTTTTATATTATAATAATTTTCAATTTTCAAGGCATAAGAATGATAGCTTCATCCATTTAGAATTATTTTGATGATATTTAATCATCATCAAAGACATATTTAATGATAGCCACAAAGAGAAAGGTGTTTCCAATTATGTAGATGTTTGTGATAAATATAACTATTTGATGGCTCTAACTTTGACATGATTGCCATGACAAATTAAAGAAAACTAAATAATTTTAATGAGAAAAAAAAAATCACAAAATTCCATAAGTTTATATCAAAATAGCTCATCCTACTAATATAAGTATGATTAGTTTTTAAATTAAAATTATCTCAATTGTATTTTAATTTGTAAATTTCATTTTTCATTAATTTATGAATAGGGTAATATTTTTTCTTCAATCTAATAAATCATAATAACTCCCTTTATGAATAGTATGTAGACAAGTATATGTTACCACTTAACCTTGTTAAAATCCAAATCTAACCTATATAGCATACTTGTTACACCACCACAATAAAGTACATAAGTGTTCGATCTCCAATTCTAATTTTATCCATTCTAGAATTAATAATCAATACAATTGCTACATGAATACCAATGCCTAGCCCTACCTATAACACATAAACTATGGTTGGACTTTGAGAAAATAATAATTTCAAGTTGGAGCTTTGTAAAAGGTGGGAAATGTAGGTGATGTAACACTTAAACTATGGTTGGAATTTGAGAAAATAATAATTTCCCGCTTAAGCTTTGTAAAAAGTGGGAAAGAAATGTAATGTTTTGTGTTGAGACTGTGGTGTCAGTCATATCATAACACATTAATTGTGTATAAGATAATATTATGTAATATAATAAATATTATATAAATTAAAATATATATTATATAAATTAAAATATATATTATTAAATGTTAAATATTTAAATTCTTTTTAAATGTAATTTATATTTGGTTTGTTTAATTCAATTAAAAAGAAATTTAGGTTAATTTTTTTGTGAATCTATATCAAATTTTTTGAATTCAAATTAAATTTTTTCTCTAGTTCTAGTCATTTGTGTTACTCATTTAAAATAACAAAAACCTTAAAAAAAATTGATTTCTCTTAAGATTACTAAACTAGCTCATTTATTAACATATTGTTTATGTTTCACATGAATCATCATCATCAATAATCATAAGTGTTAATTATCATCTTCATTTCTAAATTTACTTGGCAAGCACTAAACTACCATGAAATACTTGCTTAATAATGACCACACAACAAAACTGAAAGAAGCACTTTCTATACTGATATTAATGCCTATTTTGTAAACCTTTTTTATTTTTATAGTATTTAATAGTTTGGAAAAAAATAGCTAAGTTACTAATTATAGGGAGAGAAGCCACCACGCCCAAACATTAGTAAAGCCAAAATGGAACGAGGAAGCTGTCCCCAAAAAAGGAATGCATTTAATTCAATTGTTACCCAGAGTTAAATATTGAAATCTACACGGGAAGAGGAATGATTACTAAGTATACAACGTAAATACACTTATACTATAATTTTTATACATGATATAAAAACTTTTCTATAAAGATAAAAATAAATTTACAATTTATATATAAATATAAATATTAAAGTAAATATAAATAATTTCTTAATAATTATATATATATATATATATAAAATAAATTATGAATATTAAAATCAATTAAAATGTATTTTAAATAATAAAAATTTACACTTCAAACTATAAATTTTACTTATCTATATACACATATATATTCTGAATTTTACCAGGTTAAGTGAAAACTTAAATCTATCCCTCTTAATTGCTCTCAAGAAATCCAAAGTTGGATCGTTCTATGTTCTACAAGAAACCTAAATTTTGCAGTTAAACTAATGAGACTGTCCCGGACTATCTACCTAGTATGGGAACTCTGCCTGAACTATTCCTTCATCTTCGTCGCATTCCTATGTTTCTAACCTCAAATTGTTGCAGGTGTATTAAGGAGAACTGAATTGAACAAGATGGTGTGTATGCGGAAGATGAGAGAAAATAGAGTGATGCTCTTTGGCAAGCCCATAGTGTTCAATGAATTATAGTTTGAAAAAAAACTGTTCAAGAGTGATATCAATGGGAACTGTAGACTGGCCGTTGCCAATAAAGTTGTTGATGAACTTATTCTCAAACACTGCACAGATGATCAGAGGAAACAAGTGAATGATAAAAAGGGCATGTCCATTACTTTCTTTGATTTGGATGAGAAAAAAGAGATGGAATATGTGTTCAAATGCTGGCTGAGTAGCAAGACTTACGTGATTTTAAAAGGATGGAGCAAATTTATAAGACAACGAGCACTAAAGACAAATGATATTGTCCAAATTTCGAGAGATAATGTGAATGGAAAATTTCTCATCAAGTGCATCAAGAACACCAATATTATGCGTGCAAAGAAATAAGCTAAGATGAATACTATCTCTCATCACACATCTTAATGCAATTAGTTAGTGAAATGGGTTACAGTTACACCCGTTTCTCAACCATAAAACTGCCAATTTATAGTATTTATACAGTTAATATGGAATCAACACAGTGTGTTCATTTCCCAACATTCTTCTGATATTCTTCCTGTATTTTTGTTTATTCTTCTTTTATTTTTGTTTTCATGGTATCAGAGCAATAGGTTGGGAGAAGGCGATTCCTATTGATGTTCTCTTCTGCTTCATGTTATCTTTTCTTACCTATCTTTTTTCCATAGTGAAGAACAGAGAAGAATTTCAGAACGTTGTGACTGTTGCTGCCTGCCAGTTTGAAGGTTCTCAGCCAGTTTGAAGAATTTCAAAATGCTGTGACTGTTGATGCCTACCAGTTTGAAGATTCTCAGCCAGTTTGAAGAATTTGCTAGCCGGTTTGAAGAAGTGCCATAGAGCTGCCACCAGTTTGGAGAAGAGTTGTCCGTCAGTTTGAAGAAGTGCCATAGTGCTACCACCAGTTTGGAGAAGAGTCATTGCCGCATTGGAAGAGGGAGTGGCTGAAAATTACAGGCTTGGAATTTCCTTACATTTTTATTTACTCTGGATTTTGCTGAAGAGTATTTATAAAATTTGGAGTTTATTTAAAGTTTCATTGAAATATGAAAATTCACTTGGAGTTATATATAAAAAAAATTGTGGCATTAGGAAAATGTCTAGTTCTTGGTCAATTCAAGCACCAACTCCAGTTGGTTCCAATTATGATTTTTGGAGTGAGAAGGATGTTGGTATTGTGTTGAAACAGGGTTCATAGAACTTGATGCAAATGTTGTTGCAGCTATGGCTGTTGTACAAAGAAAAACATTACAAGAAATTAAACAAAAAGAAGGAAAAGACAAATCATATATTTTAGTTTAATTAGATGATTCTATATTTCCTAAAATTATTGGTGCCAAGACTGCTAAAGAAGCATGGGATATTCTTAAGTTAGCTTATAAGGGTAATGATAAAGTGAAAACTGTGAGACTTCAAACCCTTAGAAGTCAATTGGAAACCCTCAAGATGAGTGAATCAGAAAGTGTTGATCAGTTTATGACCAAAGTGATGGGTATTATTAATCGACTTAGGATTAATGGAGAAAAAGAACTCACAGACCAAAGAGTTGTTGAAAAAGTTCTTAGAAGTTTACCTAAGAAATTTGAAATGGTAGTTATTGCTCTTCTTGAGTCAAAAGATCTAACTAATTTTTCTATAGAAGAATTGACTGGTTCATTGTTATCTCATGAAGCACGGGTGACCTTGGATATTGGTACTTTAGAACATGCATTTCAGACTAAAGTGTCCATGGACAGAGGCAGAGGCAGAGGCAGAGGTTTTCATGGACGTGGTCGAGGATGTGGTGGAGGACGTTCTCAAACAAAAGATAAACCTGAACAAACAAAATACCAGTCAGAGCAGTCAAGATCATCTTCACAAGATCATCGTTAGACATGGACAAGTAAATCAGTAATCTAATGTTGTTATTGTAAAAAGTTGGTTCATCATATATCTGAATTTCGTAAGTTGCAGTTTAGAAATAAAGCTAATGTCACAGAAAGTGAAACATCTGATACTCTATTTCTTTCATGTCAAGTATCTCAGCAAATTCTTAACAAAGATGTTTGGCTTCTAGATAGTGGATGTCGCAATCATATGACTGGTCACAATGACTTACTTTCTAATCTTGATACATCTCTTATTACTACAATTAGTTTGGGTGATGATCATTCGATCGAAGCATTAGGAAAAGGTGTTGTGCTAGTTCTAACAAAGCAGGGTGAAGTGAAAAATATTCCTGATGTTTACTATGTACCAAATATCAATCACAATTTGTTGAGTATAGGGCAATTAATGACACATGGTTATGATGTCAATTTCCACAACAACATTTGCACAATTCTTAATCAAACTAAAAGATTTGTTGCAAAAATCCCTATGACAAAGAACAAATTGTTTCCCTTAGAAATGAGAAGTGGGAAGATGTATGCATGTAATATTTCTAATGTGACTGAAATTGAGTTATGACATTATCGTTATGGTCATTTACCAGCCAAAAGTATGAGCTTGTTACAAAGACAGTCTATGGTAACATGATTTCCTCCTTCGATTAATGAGATTCCTTCTTGTGAAAGTTGCATACTAGGAAAACACCAGCGAGATAGTTTTCCATCATCCTCTCATAGAGCCAAAGAGTGCTTAGAGTTAGTTCACACAGACTTATGTGGACCTATGCAAAATCAGTCGATTGGTGGAAGTTTTTATTTTCTAACATTTATTGATGATTGTAGCAGGAAAGTTTGGGTTTATTTTCTCAAACACAAATCCGAGACTTTAACTTGATTCAAAGAATTCAAGGCTGAAGTAGAGAAACAAAGTGGAAGATTTGTCAAAGTTTCTAGATCTGATGGAGGAGGTGAATATGACTGAAGAGAGTTTGTTGATTTTTGTAAACATCATGGCATTAAAAAGAAAACAACTACCAGATATACTCCACAACAAAATGGAGTGGAAGAAAGAAAGAATCGCACCATCATGAACATGGCCAGGAGTTTACTTACAGCAAGAAAAATGTCCAAAGATTATTGGGATGAAGCAGTTGCATGTTCAATTTACATACTTGACCAATCACCAACTTCCACTGTTCAAGGTAAAGTACCTGAAGAAAAATGGAGTGGATCTAAGGTAAATGTTTCTCATTTCAAAAATTTTGGTTGTGTTTCTTTTGCTCATGTTCCTGAAGAGCTAAGAAAGAATCTTTATGATAGAAGTGAGAAGTACATTTTTATTGTCTATCATGAACAATCGAAAGCATACAGATTATACAATCCTATTACTAAGAAATTTCTAGTAAGTAGAGATGTTAAGTTTATGGAAGATAAATCATGGGATAAAATGGAAAACAATACTTCTCACAATCCTTCTCTTGAGTTAGATGAACATCAAGCACCTACAAAGAAAGATGAACATCAAGAATCAATAACACGTCTTCCAAGATTGCAAGTTCAAAATGAAAGTAGTTCTTCATCTCATAGTGATTCATCTTCATCTCATAGTGATTCAGATTCTGACCATAATCATCAAAGAATGAGAAGTTTGCGTGATATATATGACCAAGATGATAATGTAGTATAGTTTGCATTTTTCTCATCTCAACCTACTTGTTTTGATGAAACTGGAAAGAAAAAAGTATGGGTAGATCCAATGAATAATGAAATAGAAGCTATTGAAAGAAAAAATACATGGGATTTAGTTGATCTACTTGCAGATAAAAATGTCATAAGTGTCAAATGGTTTTATAAAACTAAACTAAATGAAAAAGGTGAGGTTGAGAAACACAAAGAAAGGTTAGTTGCCAGAGGTTTTTCACAACAACCTAGCATTGATTATGGTGAAACTTCCGCATCTGTAGCAAGATTAGACACTGTTCGATTTGTTTTGGCCATTGTAGCACAAAATAAGTGGCCTATTTATCAAAGGGATGTTAAGTCTGCCTTCTTGAATGGAGTGTTAAATGAATAAGTGTATGTTCATCAACCACATGGATTTGAAGTTAAAACACAAGAGCATCGAGTGTACAAATTAAATATGGTTTACTCAAAGAGTAGGATTGATCATTATTTACTCAAAGATGGTTTTAGTAGGAGCGAAAATGAGCCTACTTTGTATATCAAGGTAAATCAACAGGGTAATATTCTCATCCTATGTCTTTATGTTGATGACATGATCTACATAGGAAACATGATGTTAGATGCATTTAGATCAGCCATGAAAAATGAGTTTGAAATGACAGATCTTGGATTAATGAAGTATTTCTTAGGCATTGAAGTAGACCAATCTGATCATGGTATATTTATTAGTCAACAAAAATATGCTACTGATGTTTTGAAAAAAATTAAGATGGAAAAGTGTAAGCCTGTTGACACTCCTATTGCTCTTTGCACTAAATTAAGCAAGGAAGATTTGGGATCAGTAATAAGTTCCACATTGTATAAACAACTTGTTGGTAGTCTTATGTATCTTACTACTACAAGACCTGACATAACATATGCAGCAAGTTACATTTCTAGGTTTATGGAATCTCCTAAGTATTCTCATTGGAAAGTTGGTAAGAGGATCTTAATATACATTTTAGGTACAACCACTTATGGCTTGTGGTACACAGCTTCAACATACAGTATCTTACAGGTTATACTGATAGTGATTATGCAGGAAGTATTGACGATAGAAAAAACACTTTAGGATATGATTTTCTTTTTGGAAAGAATTTCATTTCATGGGAATCTAAGAAGCAGCCCATAGTTTCTATATCTTCTGTAGAAGCGGAATATGTAGTGGAAACAACAACAACATGCCATGAAGTTTGGCTTAAAAGGCTTTTGATGGATTTTGGATATACGACAAAAGAACCTATTTCGATTTTTGTGACAATAACGTAGCCATTTCCTTGTTGAATAATAATTTTTTTCATCAGAAAAGAAAAGACATCAATACTCGATTTCACTTCATTCATGAACTCGTAAAAAAATGGTGACATTTTTCTCAAATTTTGTGGTTCTAAAGCTCAACTAGCTGATATCTTCACTAAACCTTTGGGAATATATGTTTTTCAATTTCAGCGTCAAATTTTAGGCATTATTAATAATGTAATCCTTGAGATTAAGAGGGAGTGTTAGGAATTGTAATCTCGTTAATGCAATTAGTTAGTGAAACAGTTTACAGTTACACCCGTTTCTCAACCATAACACTATCAATTTATAGTATTTATACAGTTAATATGGGATCAACACAAGTGCGTTCATTTCCCAACATTCTTCTAATATTCTTCTTGTATTTCTGTTTATTCTTCTTTTATTTTTGTGACAGGACATAAGCTATGATACCATAGTATGAATGTACCTTTTACTCATGTGAAGGTTGTAGTTCTTAACAATCCAGTCAAAGCGGGGTGAGAATCGAACTTGAGAACTCCTCTACACAATTCCTTCCATTTACAAGGCACATGCCAATGGGTCTACACCCCTGCTGGCGAATATCAATTATATTTGCATAACTTATTTTTGTTATTTATGTGATTAAAACTATTTAACAATAACATTTTAATGGTGTGTTAGTTAAAAAAAATGTATTTTGGGTTGATAAATTATGTATGAAAATGAGAAATATGGTACTAATGGATATTGAAAAGTATTGTTTATGAAACTATACACATTTATTATAATAATGAATATTATAATAATAATAATTAAGAAATTATTAAGATGCAAAGTAATCATGAAAATTAAAAATATCAAAGTCTTAATTTTAAGATAATGCTATTTTTTCATGGCATCTATGTTTCCATTTTTAAATGATGAGGATGATAAATTATGATATCATAGTATGCATGTACCTTTGACTCATGTGAAAATAGTAATGATTAAGAACCCAATGTGAATAAGAGTGATTAGTAATGAAATTTATAATTAATTTCATTTAATAATAATTTTGTTATTATTTTAATTTTATTATTTTTAAAATATAAAATTAATAACATAAATATCACTAAGTGATTTATGTAATTTATATTTTAATTTTATTATTTTTAAAATATAAAATTAATA
>CBVK0100923413.1:0-10111 GCA_900067695.1 Picea abies | reverse complement strand
AGACTTATATAAACTTCCTTTAGAAGCTAAGACCGACTCTACATTTAACACAACCATAATTATGACTGACTCTTCAACCACTTAATTTAATTCGGGAAGATAGAATTTGGCTTCATTTATAGTTCTCCTGCTTGCCAACTGACTTTTGAGTAAGTATGCGAATTTGCACTTGCAGACTTGTCAGACTGTCTGACTGACATTTCGACTACTGACATATTTAGACTAACAGACAAATCAATGGCAACGTGAGGATCTCATCGACTTGTGATTACAACTTCCAACACTCCCCCTTAATTATAAGTTGGTGGAGTTACAAAATAAAATGACATCAAAAACATGAATTTTTGTTTTACTGTCACTCATCTGTTACTGCGCGACTCCCAGACTATTGTGGAGATGTTGAAATGCATCTCTTGCTAAAGATTTTGTAAAAATGTCTGCAATTTGTTCTTTTGACCTGCAAAATTCTAAACAGAGCTCTTTGCTATTCACCAATTCTTTGATGAAATGATACCTTGTATCAATGTGCTTTGTTTTCTTGTGAAACGCATGATTCTTTGATAACATGATGGCTGAATTGTTGTCACAGAAAATTGTAGTTGGTTCCTGTTGTTCCTTCAACAAATCTCTTAACATCCTTCTCATCCATACTACTTGACAAGTTACACTTGTGGCTGCGACATACTATACTTTTGCTGAATAAAGTGTCACTATGGGCTGCTTCCTTAATGCCCATGATACCATACCTATTCCAAAATGAAATGTGTACCCAGAGGTACTTTTCCTGTCATCAATATTGCCTCCACAATCACTGTCAGTGTATCCAATGAGTTTGAAATCTTCTGAAGTGGAGTACTTTATGCCAAAATTTTTTGTTCCATTCACATATCTCAGGATTCTCTTTCCTACTTTCTAATGTGATTCTTCTGGAGTTTCCATGAACCTTGAGATTAGGCTCACTCCATACATAATATCAGGTCTTGTTACTGTTAGATACATAAGACTTCCTACCAGTCTTTTAAACAATGTGGGATCCACTTTGGACCCTCTATTTTCCTTGCTTAGATTTAATCCTGTTATGACAGGTGTTGGTGCTGCTTTTGAGTTTACCATATTGAATCTCTTTAACATTTCATGTGCATACTTGGGCTATGAGATAAATATACCAGTTTTGGACTGGTGCACTTCTATTCCTAGAAAATATCTCATAAGTCCCAAATCAGTCATTTCAAATTCATCCTTCATGACTTACTTGAACTCTTTTATGCCAAAATTACCTGTGAATATCAAATCATACACATATAAGCAAATAATTAACACATTACCTTGCTGATTTGATTTGATGTACAATGTTAGCTCATTTTCACTTCTCTGAAATCCATTCTGTGTGAGATAGGAATCTATGCGACTATACCAAGCTCTCAGAGCTTGCTTTAATCCATACAATGCTTTCTTTAATCTGCATACATTGTCTTCTTGTCCTGGAATCTACTAAACTTGTGGTTGTTCCACATATACTTCGTCTTCTAAGTTTCCATTCAAGAATGTTGAATTTATGTCCATCTGATAAACTGACCATTTGTACTACGTGGAAATTTCTAACACTGTTCTAATTGTGTCCATGTGTGAAAATGGTGAAAATGTTTCATTGTAATCAATTCCAGGTTGTTGTGTAAAGCCTCTTGCAACTAATCTTGCCTTGTACTTCTGTACTTTTCCTTCTGCATCTTTCTTGGTTTTGTAAATCCACTTGACACTTATGACATCCTTATCATCAGATACATCTACCAATTTCCATGTTTTATTATTCTCTATGCACCTAATTTCTTCATCCATGGCTTGTGCCCATACTTCCTCTTTGACAACTTCTTCAAAATTTAATGGATCATCTATTTGTGAAAACAAAGCAAAGACTGAAAAATAATTTTTTTCATCTTCATTATAGATGTCACATAGACTTCTTGTCTTTCTTGGTAACAAACTTGCTAATGTTGGATCTGGAGATGTAGAAGTATTCAAACTACATGTTGGTGTTTGTTGCACTCTAGGTGTGGACTGTGCACTTGTTTCTCTTACCAGAGTATTCTGCATGGTAATTTGCGTTGCAATGGTAGGTGTAGATGGAGTTGGGTGACCTGTGTATGGTGTTTGAAACACTTCATCCTCTGCATCATCATGCTTCATTGTGTCAATTATCTTTAATGTATTTTCTATGGTTCCATCCCATGCTTCATTCTCTACGAACTGAACATCGCGACTGATTATGACTTTTCTTATGACATGGTCATATAGCTTGTATCCTTTTGTCTCTTCAAAATACCCAACAAATATACATTTATGTCCTTTGTTGTCCAGCTTCCTTCTCAGTTCATCTGGAACGTGTGCGTATGCGACGCAACCAAAAAATCTTAAGTGCATTACATTGTGCTTTGATCCTGTCCATGCTTCCTGAGGAATTCTATTCTTCACACTCTTTGTTAGACATCTATTCAAGATGTATACTGCAGTTGCTACTGCCTCAGCCCAATACTCATTTGACAGATGTTTGACTGACAACATACTGCGCGCCATTTCCATGATGGTTATGTTCTTTCTTTATACGACACCATTCTGATGTGGTGTGTATCACATGGTAAATTGCTTGTAGATGCCATGATCTTTACAAAATTTCTGAAATTATTTTGACATGTACTCTCCTCCTCTGTCCGTTGTTAGACACTTGATGTAATAACCACTCTGTTTCTCCACAAGTGATTTGAACTGCTAAAAACAACCCAATGCATCAGATTTATGCTTTAGAAAATAAATCCATGTCTTTCTTGAGAAATCATCAATGAATGTTAGAAGATAAATACTGCCTCCTATAGACAGAGTTTGCATTGGTCCACAAATGTCAGAATGTATTATTTCCAATGGAACTTTTGCTTTGTAAGACTTGCCAATTGGAAATGATTCTCTGTATTGCTTGCCAAAGATGTAGCCTTCACATATCCTTTATGTTTTTTCAATCAATGGTAAGCCTTTCAAACCCAAGTGCCCGAATCTCAAGTGCAAGAACAACCCAAGTGCCCGAATCTCCAAGATCCCTCTCAAACCCTATGGATCTGAATCTCCTCCAATGTGTGGTGTGCCCTCCTGGATGGCTAAAACCCTAATAATTCAGCCTCTCTCCTAGAGACCTCTAATGGCTCCACAAATTAGCTAGAATGATAGATCGGGATGCTGCAATGGAAACCCAAGTCCTCAAATCATCAAAGGACCTACTAGAACCTTGGATCTAGCCACCCTCCAAGAAATAGTGCGCCCTCCTCTTGGGAAATCATCCCAATCTCAATACAAATGAACCCTCCACTGAAATGCCTCCAAAAAAAACCAAGAATGATGCCTAGACACCTTCAAGGAAAACCCAATACCTAGAATTCCCGAAATCTCTTCTCCTTAGCTAGAATGAATGCTCCCTCAATGGATGGTGTGCCCCTTTTGCTAGAAACCCTCAACTGGTGCGCCCTCTCTCTATCTGCATATGTAACTGATGTACAATCCTCTTGCAACTGAGTAGATCTGGAACTAGAATGGTGTGGGAGCATATTGTATCTCCAAGACCAAGCTTGGGACAAGCTAAATGGAATCTTTCACCATCGAATCATCCTCTAGGGTTTGTTAAGTCAAAACCCTCAAAACCCCCAATGCTGGGCTCATTAACTAAAAGCCAGATATCAAAAGATGATCATACATGAATGAATGAGTAGAGGCCCTTGCCTTTCCTTTATACTTTTTGCTCTCCTTGTCCCTCCAAAGTGACTTTCATTTTATTAATATTTAATTAATTAATTAAATTAATTAATTAAATCACTTTAATTAATCAATTAACCTTTTTACCTATGAAAAACACCTTATCTCTCCTTGTGGCTTCCCTGGCCACTGAAATTCACCTCTCACCATCCCATCCTGTAGTGTTTCTTCTCCCAATTTCAATGAGCTATTACACTGAGAGGTACCTCCAAGTAATGTGCCCAAAATGACCTCTTCAATGAATTCAATTAGTTTATAGCTCAAAATAGTCAAAATCATGGAAATCGTCGGAATGCGACGGAACCAAAGCCAACCTATGAGGAATGGCTCATAATGATGGAATATGATGAGAAATGCAAGATGGACCCCACAATGCCTCTTAATAACCCCTTTAATCGCTATAACCTCCATTTGTCTACTTTGGTCATCATAAACCTTTGCGCTATGACGATGTCCGAAAGTGGGGACATTACAATAGTGTCTTACTGTGTGCTTTTCTTTTTGTCAACAGTTTGTGATATGTTCTTCTTCTTGACTGGATTTAATGTCAATGGGAACATTCTGTTACTTGTCATCTGGATTTTTGTAATAAGTAAATTTCTTGGGCTTTTATCCATAATCACATAGTGATTATCTTCCATGTAGATTTTGTATCCTTTTTGTAACAATTGTCCTATACTCATCAGATTATGCTTCAAACTAGAAACATAATATACATCAGGCATAACTCTCTCTTCTCCTTGTCTGGTTAAAATATTTATACTTCCTTTGCCTAAGACAATGACTTGGATATCTGTTCCAAGTGTAACCTTGGTCTGGACTGACTCATCCAAACTAGAAAACAATTCTATATTTCCTTTCATGTGGTTACTACAGCCTAAATCTAAATGACATATGTCACATGGACTTGCTTGAGAAAAATTGCATTCAACTGGTGACACTATATTAGGCATTTCTTTTGTGCTAGGAACAACTACAACACGTGCCATAAACATAGGTCATGTTTGGTTATTTATGTTGTGTTATTGATCTTGACTTTGCTTGTTCTGATTAGACTGTCTCTTTTTGCACTCATATGCATAATGTCCATACTTTTTACAGTAATGGAATTGAATCTTTGATTTGTCAGTTTTTTGACAAGTTGATTGGTCGGTACATGGATTTTGACCTTTTCCACCAGTATTTCCAGGATTGCTACTGCATCCACTTCTGTCAGAACTTCTTCCTCTGCCTCTAGAGTTATCTCCCCCCCTTCCTCTTCCACGACTTATAGATGACTGTGTGGAAAAATCATTCTCTATTGACATATTTGACCAGTTCAATCTATGTTCATGATTGACGATGGACGCTTGCAGTTCATCTAGACTGAACTGACTCAAATCTTTTACTTCTTCTAGAGTTACAACTAGAGTATCAAATTTAGGAGGAAGTCTTCTAAGAAATTTCTCAAAAAAAATTCTATCTTCTATGGTTTCACCATGAGACTTAACTTGATTTATCAATCCAATGATGTGTGTTTAGAAAGAATCTACCGTGTCTGAATCTTTCATTGACATAGTTTGAAAATCTCTTCTAAGAATATGAAGTTTTGCAGTTTTTACTTTATCCATACCTTGATAAGAGGTTTGTAATATGTCCCACGCTTCCTTGGCTTTCTTTGCTGATGCAACTCTTGGAAGTATGCTTTCATGCATGGCTTGATGTATATAAAACAATGCCTTTCCATCCTTCTATCTTTGATATTTAAAGACATCTTTCTCAGCTTGTGTGAGGGTGTTATATGTTGTCTGATCTATCGGTTCAACATAACCTTTTTCGAATATCTCCCATACATCTTGACCTTAGAACAAAGCCTTCATGGTCAAGGACCACATATCATAATTCTTGCCTGTAAAAGTGGGAGGTTGCAGATTTGAGGTAGAAGCCATTTTTTTACTTTCACTAGAGTTTCTTCTCTGACAAACTCGTTCTAGTAGAACCTAATATGATACCAATTTGAAGGTAAAGGGTGATGCACACAGTCTACTCTGCACACATAGTTTAAAATACTGTGCATGAAACAGGCTACGCGACAGAGTTCTCAAGATCAATGTGCAATGCACAAAATGCCAGATTAATGCACGTTGTGAATACACACAATAAATAGAACAATTTACGAATGCGTAATATAATAGAGAAATAACACAGAGCCTTGTCAACACACAAAAATACTTGATATTAATGAACTTCGACTCAATGCACTTGGACTACAAAATACAATGACAAAATGAGCTTCGGCTCTGATACTTCTTCTGTCAACATTTCTGCTGCTGCTGGTTCTTGAACAACTTCTCTGCATCCCTCTCTCCTTTTCTCTATATATCTATCTATCCATGTTTTCTAACTAAGAAACTCAGACTTATATAAACTTCCTTCAGAAGCTAAGACTGACTCTAAATTTAACACAACCATAATTACGACTAACTCTTCAACCACTTAATTTAATTCAGGAAGATAGAATTTGGATTCATTTATAGTTCTCCTGATTGTTGACTGACTTTTGAGTAAGTATGTGACTTTGCACTTGCAGACTTGTCAGACTGTCTGACTGACATTTTGACTACTGATAAATTTCGACTAACAGACAAATTGATGATGACATGAGGATCTCACTGACTTGTAATTACAATTTCCAACATTCTAATGTTCTTTGATTTTCACTTTTAAATATGTTTAATTTTAATAAATCTCCAAAATTCTAATAAGTCTCCATTTTTAATGTAAATTTAATTTTCCCCAGTATGGGGTGTCAAGGATGTAATCAATGGTGGGTCCTCGACCTCCCCACCCACCTAGCCATCAAATCTGTGGAAATGTGTCAACCTCTTCCATCATCCACCTCGCCTCCTCATGTGCTTTAATACCCCTCGTCGTTGTCTCTTCCTTGCACTCGAGCGTTCTTGTCCTCGCATTCAAGTCATGATTTTTCACACACATTACCAGTTCAATCCTCCTATCCTTCACATATGATATGGGAAGGTGGTGGAACAGTTCAGTTTTATGGTAGATACATACCATATCTACGTTAATCATGGGAGAATCTTCCACTTATGGGGCCTGGCGCTAGTTGGTTATGTTATATGTGCCCCCTTCTGGATGCATTACTATTTGTCTCTGGCTGGTTGTCTCTCCTATCCCTTATTTCCCTCTAGAGTTTCCATGCTACACCCTATGATGGGCACTTCCTCCCCCTTCTTTCTCATGATTCTTGTACTCTGGTTCTTAAATTCCTTTGATATGGCTCACGACATCTCTTCCAGTCGAGGTCGTGGGGCAGGGATGATTTTAGGGGCTAAATTTCACTTGTGGGCTAATTTTCCATGGTTTTTCCCAAAAAATGATTTGCTATTCTAAAAATGATTCCCCCAAATTCTATAGGATAAAGTCATTTTACCTTAAAAATTGCCAAAACTTTATACAAACTATATAAAATCCTTAGGAATTTGAATATTTTTACAAAAATATTTCCAAACGTTTTATAGTTGGCATATGAAGGATTAGTAATATTCGCCAAGGTTTCTATATTTTAAAATAAATTTGCATCCTTAAAATCATCCCTGTCATGGGGGCACCTCACACAGACCTAAAACTTGATTCAACTTTCGACCGGGGGACGCAGCTGAAAACTCAATGGACACTTATCGCTCAATGACCCCTCCAAAAATTTAGTGAAAAATGAATCTAGCTGAGGCTGATGTTCTTGTTCTAAGGAAGTTAATCTTGGATGATGAGGTGAATGAGACCACCATCTCATGGGTTCCTGATACTGGTTCTATCCGTGGGAGGTCCTCGCAGTACCTAAAAACTGTGGACATCTATTGGCACCCGAAGACTCTGATGGGAAGAGTTTTGTTGGACCACCATGAAGCTCACCAAGAAGTCCTCCTACAACTCGACGACGTGTAGCTCTAGGTCAAGTTGGTCAACCATAAGCTGAACCCGATCGCTGACAAGATGACCGGGATGGACTTGTCCAATGTTGACTATGCTCAGCCCCAAGTCTCGGCGAAATCATGCATAAACATTAGATAACGTTTTATGTTGTTCCATCTGTGGTTTTTGTTGAGTTACCAGAGAAGTCTGAGTTCACCACCTTTGTTTAATAAATTTAATAAGGAAATAAATAATCATAGAGGAACTAGGAGCTATTCCTCTTTTAATTTATCAGCTATAGATTTTAGACATACGAAACACTTATGTTTGGTATGTTATGTTTTGTTGTTGGTCTAGTAATACTATATATATATATATATATATAATGTAATTTTTCTCTCATATATAAAAATAATCATTCACTATTTAGTTATTTCACTAAATTATTTAAAACAAATTAGTAAATCACAAACAAATTTTATTTAAAGTATTATTTTTTATTTAAATATATTTGAAATAATAAATTATGTTTGAATTAATAAATTGTTTTTGAAATTATTGTCATTTTCAATTTTCTTTAAAATTTTACAATTTTCTATTAATAATGAAATTTATATATTTTTATTAATTTATAATTTTTTCCCTAATTAAAAGGAAAAAATGTACTATATCAATTAAAGGAAAGATAATCTTTCACAACTCTCTAAGATGGATCCTAAAAAGTTCTAAATGCAAATTCTAATCCTCAATACTAAAGAAAATAATATAATTCAACTATCTAAGTTGGATCCTAAGAAGTTCTAGATGCAAATTCTAATCCTCAATACCAAAGAAAATAATAGGATTCCATTAAGAGACTAGATTTACCTTAAACGTTTTTATGAGTTCCCTATGCCAGGGAAACCATTCCTATTGTCCCTATAGGATGATGTTTTTTCTTAGATTATAGAGTTCAGGGTTAAGCCTTGGAAATGAGAAATCTAACAACATTGAAGGCTACCAAGCTTGAAATTTTTAAAATTCGAGTGTCTATCCTCATCCCTCACATACACAAACTATTCAATTTAGCAATGAAGTAGGGATTCCCTAAACCCTAGAGGCTAATCCTCATTGTTCCTATTTTTAAAAATGAGGGTAGACACATTCCCTCTAATTATAGGAGGATTCACCCTATTTTAGTCAAGTTTTATGGAATTATTTTGGAAAAGATGATTATCCTTTGGCTAGAAATGCATGGTAAAAGAACTAAATGCTAGGTCGAGTTTAAAAGATATCATTCAAGTGTGGACCATCTTGTTACCTTAAGGATCATTGCAAAGGAGATCTGCAATATTAAAACCAATATTTTTTGTTGTTTTGTTGATTTTAGAAAATATTTTGATAGGCTTCCGAGGAAAATCCTTTGGAATAGGTTGGAAGGGATAAAAATTCCTTTCGAGTTGAGGGCTACTGCAATAAGGAAGTATGAGAACATTATTTTCAATTTTAAAAACAATGAGGGCTGGGCCAAAGAGATTAATTGCAATATTGGAGTCAAGAAAGGTTGTCCCTTGTCAGTTCTTTGCATATACATCAACAAGTTAGAAGAGTTTTTGGAAGAAGCAGGTTGTTTGGGTCCTACTCTCGTTGGTAGGTATAGTTACCGATCTTCCTCTTTATGCTTATGATATCGTTTTTATGGCGAGGAGTCCACTATCTTGAAAACCAACTAAAAATCCCTTACCCTCTTAAAATAGGATAGACCAATTCCATTTCAGTGAAAATTAACCTTCTTCATCATCATGAATAATTTTATTATTTTTTAATCTTATTATTTTTAAAATTTAAAATTAATAATATAAATATCACTAATTTGATTCATTTATTTTGTATTATAATAATTAAAATTTTATTAATTTATTTTTTTAATAGTTAAATTAGATGGGAGAATCACTCCAACCTTTTCCAAAATCATGTCAATATTACTTATATGGAAAATAATAACTTAAAGATTGCTTTTATTTAATTTATATTATTATTAAATTTTACAATTTAAATATTTAATTATAATCATAAATTTTATAAAATAAATCATTTTTTATAAAATAAATACAAATATTATACTTAATTTAAATTAATTAATTCAAAATATTATGACAGTCTATGGAATATAATTCTTCCACATCATATAACTTACAAAGTATTGCCCTTTTAAATATTAGTTGTTTAGTTTTAAAAATATCTCTAAACATTAAGAGTATTTTTTAACATTTTCCCACTTTTATAAAAATCTCATTAAGAATTTTTTTTTTAACATTTTCCCAAAATATCATTTCCCAAAATATCATTTTTATGGAGCTATTACTAATAGTGAGCTTTTTTTTCATTTCATCTTTTCAACTATATTTAATTGCCATTGATATATATA
>CBVK0100923391.1:0-10450 GCA_900067695.1 Picea abies | reverse complement strand
GTGACAGTATGTGCATTTCTCTCCTTTTCTTACCTTTTCTCCTTTGGATCCAGAGGCATCGGTGAAGGGTTTTGTGTACCCTTCCTTCTTCATATGTGCATGAGAGTTCCACTTATATTTTTCTTTAGATTTCTGATATTTGTGACTTCCATCATGCACAATGAGTGCATGTTCCCTTGGGCCTTTGATTGTGCCCATGTTGATGAGCTTGGTTTGTTCTTGTGTCAAGGATTCGATAAAGTCCTCAAGAGAAGGCATATTCCAGGTGGTTCCAGAGGCAAATCTGAGATGCGATCTCCAAGGTTGTTTTGCTGAAGTATCTGGGACATCATATCTATTTGTTTTTGCATGCATGTGGATTCCGAACGGAATCCTTTGTGACAGTATGTGCATTTCTCTCCTTTTCTTCCCTTTTCTCCTTTGGATCCAGAGGCATCGGTGAAGGGTTTTGTGTACCCTTCCTTCTTCGTATGTGCATGAGAGTTCCACTTATATTTTTCTTTAGATTTCTGATATTTGTGACTTCCATCATGCACAATGAGTGCATGCACCCTTGGGCCTTTGATTGCACCCATGTTGATGAGCTTGGTTTGCTCTTGTGTCAAGGATTCGATAAAGTCCTCAAGAGAAGGCATCTTCCAGGTGGCTCCAGAGGAAAATCTGACAGTATGGAATGTGGATACGAATACAGAGAATTCAAGACCAATATTGGAGAGAATGGTGAGAACCATGTGTTTCTCCTCCTTCGATTTATCAACCCCACAAGCTTTGATTTGCGACAGTAAATCCTTGAATTTTGCAAAGAAATCTTGGATATTCTCAAAGCTTTTTGGATCCAATGTGAGCGGCTCCACCTCCAGCATGTGTCCCCTCATCTCATCCTATTTTCCAAATATCCCTTCCAATATGGTCCAAGCTTCATTGGGAGTCGTACAGGAAGATATATGAAAAAGGAGACCGGGAGAAATAAAACTGCAAATTGTTCCGAGTGCCTCATCCATGCGATTTAAGTACTTGGATTTTTCTATGGCTAATGTCGTCTTTGTATCTGTATTCATGGTTAACCCATACAACCCTCTGGATCGGATATGTATGGCTATTTTCTTCTTCCATGCAAAATAGTTGTAAGGTGTAAGAATGAATTCTTTTTGGAATTCCATATTTTCGCTGTCTTCGATCTTTTGTACCTGCAAAAAAAATGGTGTAGCTTTTGCTTAGCAGCCCGTCGACTCTGATACCATGTAAATGTGTTGAACCTGTAGATAATAGATTTAGATAAATAATAATACACACATTTTCAAAGAGAATTGGAGAAGGAAGAAGAAGGAGAGAAAGAATGGAAGAATTATCATTAACCGTTGTGAATAATGAATAATTTACACATGATATACTCTTTATAAATCAATGAGTTCGACTTGAGGTGAACCAAGTTTCCATAGCGGTGGTATAGAGTGATTTGGACACACACCAACAGTTACGGGAGTGAACTGCCACCTATTCTAGTCTCTCAAGCAGTTACGGGAGTGAACTGCCACCTAGTTGAGTTAACTAGTCAACTAGTCTTCAATTAACTGACTGAACAGAAAGTAGTGAGGAGTTAACTCAAGGAATCAAAGCTAATGCACCACTTTGGTGATGATACCAAGGCAAGGTCGAATTAGCATGGTGATGATCCCAATGCAACATATAGACTCAACTCAACTGGTCAAACTGAAATGTGAACTGAAAGAGAATATTCTCCAGGTGGAATGTTCTCTCCTAAAATATAGGAGACTAGATAATGACTAATTATGACTAATGAACAAACAAAAAACTTAGGAAAAATAAATCCTAGGTATGTGTTGAAGTAACTCCAACAGAAAGGCCTTCCAAGTTTATTTGTGATCAATAACAAGATGATTACTCTCTCAGATTACAAACAAAAGATCCTCACAGTAGAACAAGATGGGTCCAAGTTTGCAGGCATACAGGGTAGCATCATGGGAAAAGCCTTCTTGGAAAATTTGCAATTAGACCGAGTATTCATCATGAGATAAAGTATATTTTCATCACCAAGCCCACCTTCGCTAAGTATATAGAGATAGATGAGGTATACCGAAGACTGCTCAAAGTCACTATTCCCAGTCAACAGAGATGGGAAGACCTATGTGACTTGATCGACTAAGAAGATGAGGTGTACATCCAAGTCAGCGCACAGAGAAGTCAAATTCAAGTTGATGACTCACCAACAACTTTCCCCACAATCAGCATAAATAATTCGAAAAATCATTAGCATTTCCTACAATTCTCTATTTTTTTATCTAGTTAGTTAGATTTGGATTCTACCACGTCCTAATCATTAATGACAGAACTGAATTGTATTTTTTTCTATAAATACTTCAGACTTCGAAGTATTGAGGGTTGATCTTTACGCCCAAGCAAGTTGTAAACTGTAATCTTTTTGAAGAGATATACCAGTAATAAAAAGGACGATTCGCAGGATTCTCGCGTGTTAGTGTTGTTGATGTTTGCTCCTCTTTGTTGAATGGTTTATCTTACTTCGTTATCATTTTGTTTTCTATATCTGATCATTTAAAAGAAGTTAAAGTTGTAGAATTGATCTTTGTATACTCAGTTTCTGGCTCTTAAAGATCTGAATGTTTGTCTTTTGATATTATGATAAAGAAATTATTGAATGCTTCTTTATTATAGTTGATTATCTCATCTATTTATGTTATCCATCACTTTAATTCTCAAGCATCTAACATTTGCACTATCCTGCCCTATGAAGAACCCTAATAAAATATTTTGTCTGATCTCAAACCTAAACACAAACCCCATAGCCCAATGGATGCGTAAGCAATATTTCATCCATTTTTATAAAACAAAACAACACAGTCCTATTTATTTAACTAGCCTAATATCTGAAACTTGAAACATATCTAAATCTTACATAGAGATCCCTCTCTAAAACTGGCAGGGCTAGATCCCACTTTTGAGGTGGTTGGATAACGTTACCTCTGATAAATTTCTTCTACCCCTGACAACCTCTAGGAATTTACAGAGTGCTAAAATAGTGGGGACCACACTGGGGACTGAACAAACTTTCCATCCTATGATTCTTTCCCCTCTCTAAAGAGAAATTGATTTCTGAATAAATCATAAAATCTTACCTATAAAGAGATAATGTTCAGAGGTTGTTAAATTTTGTATATATTAGTTTAGGTTCCTTAAAAATTAAAAATTCAGGCTCCTAAAAAAGTTCACACTAGATCTCACCCCGATCCAGAACTTACGACAATAGTAGACGATCCAGAAAAGTTACTCAGAAAGAAAAACACCATGGAAGGTTATGGGAGTCACAGTCCTCTTCATAGGTCCACTTTTCTTCCAGAGAAGCTTGTCACCATCCAAAATCTTGAGTTTGACATACCCTTTGAACAAAGCCTCTTTAGAACCAAATCTGACAGCTTTGTAAGTGAAACAGTTCTAGATCAAACTACACTGCAACCCATGACCCCTGAAATACTTTCTCCCAAAGAAAATCCTGATTACTGTTTTCTCCAAGAGTTTGATAAGTTGGAAAATCTCGTAGAAAAACTTGATCAAGCTTTATACTAGACTCACCTCCAATAGTCAGTTGAAATTTGTGCCCTAACTATTGCTACAGCTTCTGTCAAACGTCAAATATCTCAATCCATCCCTCCTAACCCTTCATCTTCTACGTCTTTTGTCACTTCCCCTCCTATCACACAAGTTGTTGTACAACCTCCTCCACCAATCATAGAAGCCAAATATGCTCCTTTGGTGTTGGCTTCTCCTCTGCATGTTATGCCCCAGGTCTACCAAACCAATCTTCCTCAGTTTGATGGTACTAGACTTCTTAATGCACAACAACATGTTGACAAAATGAATGACTATTTTGACTTGTAGGAAGTTGATGAAGCAGATGTCCAAATGAGACTTTTTGCACAGAGTTTGATCGAAGAAGTCAAAAAATGGTTCAAAGATTTACGTCCTGCTACCATAGTTGACATTGTTTCTTTTTAGCGAAGTTTTCTCGACAGATGGGGGGTCAAGAAAAATCCTCTCCAGATTTTATTGGAATACGAGAATATCAGAAGGAACCAAGGCGAAAAAGTGCAAGATTACTGCATTCATTTCAACAACCTGTACAACACAATTCTAGCTAAGATCAAGCCTCCTCCAGGTTTGGCATTAATCAAATTCGTCGATGGATTTGATGTTGATATGTTATACCAGCTAAGGGAGAGAAATTATGTCGCCCTGGAAGACATGCAGAAAAGTGCAGTGAGCATGGAAGAAAATCTTTTAGCCAGAAGAGCCAGGCAAAGAATAGAAAGAAGGGTTACAATCAAAGAAGAGCATTCCACTTCCTCTTTAGATGCTAAACTAGATTTCATAGCCAAAACTATGAAGAGAATGATGGAGAGGCTAACCATTGCCGACATAAATCCACCCAGGGAAAACCAAGCTAATCCTCAGATTCAAAATCCAAACTTCAGAAGGAATCCCACCCAGATCAGGCATAGAGATCGAAGAGATCAAAGAGAGCAGAGGGGGCCTCATCGACAGATTATACCACCTCTTCAGGAAAATTACGCTGATGATGGGGAGGAGATAATTGAAGATTTGGATGACACTCACATAAACCTCATGGGTATCCATGACGATGACTCCATTTTCCTCACTCAGGAAGAACGAGAGATTTCTCTCCTTTCACAAACATAGGTAAATGAGGAAGAAGAGGAAACATAACAACATTCCTTTGAGAATTCTATAATGGAGTTTCACAGACAATATAAATTGAGAAGCAAGAAGACTAGTGACAATCCTACAAAGAAGGTTGCTGAAACAAAGAAGGCTACTGAAACGAAGAAAAAAACTGAGGCCAAGAAAACCTCAGATACTTCTCTCAAGAAAGTCCCTGAGAAGAATAATGTTGAATCTTTTGGAAAAAGAAACCTTGAAATTTCGCAAAGATCTAATCAAATTGAGGTCGCATCTACTAGTCAGCCAAGTACTTCCTCCCAAAGAAATATGACAAACAAACTAGAAGTGCAGAGCCTAAGCAAAGCTTCCACTACCTTCAGCCTTGAAGGGGAACTAGCCAAATTGAAGATTCCTATTCCCCTACCCGAACTAATGAGAAAAAATGCTTATAAGTCACAGGTGATCAAAGCATTAAGCATTGAACCAGAGATAGGTACAAAAGCATTGAATATTGGATCAGGAACGCACTTAGACACCGTAAATCTTACTGATGATCAACCTGAGCTGTTGTTCGGCCCCGAAGTTGATGGAAAAACTGATAACGATGTTGTTCCTCCTTTCTATATCAGTCTAAATAACCATGAAAAAATCTTACACAATGTTATTCTTGATTGTGACGCCTCTCACAACTTGATGCCCAAATATGTGATGGAGAAGTTAGGGCTTGGTATCACTAGACCCTACAAGGACTTGCATTCTTTCGACTCTAGCAAGGTCAAATGTATAGGGGTAATTAAAGATTTATGTATCACCCTGGCTCAAATACCAACAAAAAGTATGGTGATGGATATCGTGGTTGCAGACATTCCTCCAAAATATGGTATGTTGTTATCTAGATCTTGGGGAGGTAATTTGAAAGGAACTTTGCATTTAGATATGTCTTATGTTGTTGTTCCGGTATTTGGACAATAGAGAAGATTGTACAGAGAAACTCTGATGAAGTATATGGTTAGCAGTCAGGAAAAACCACATAACTACCCATTATACTCTGCACACTCTGATCTAGATTCATTCATATTGTACAATGATGGTGACCTGGATAATCAAATTTATCAATTGGAAGATGATGCACCTGACATGAAAGAAGATAAAGCAATCATTGAGGTAAAGAACATTGCAATAGTAGAAAGTGATGAGCTACCAACTGATTTCTGGAGTGTGGATTTTGATGGAGTTGTGAGCAAAGAGGGAGTTGGAGCTGGAGTTTGGTTGCATAATCACAAATCAAGGTATTCAGAAAGCCACTCTTACAAACTAAATTTCCAATGCACTAACAACGTAGCTGAGTATGAAGCTTTAATGCTCAGCCTGAAACTATTGAAGAAGGTTGGTGCCAAAAAGATTATGGTAAGAGGTTATTATGAACTGGTCGTTAAACAAATTAAAGGTGAGTATTCAGCTAAGAATCCTAGACTCGGAGCCTATAGAAATGTTGTTTTGGATTTTTTAGAATGTTTCACTGAAATTGACTTGCAGGTAATGCCCAGAAGCTAAAACATACTAGCAGATGGATTGGCTACTTCGGCAACCACATGAAAAATACCTTTCAAACCAAATCGCCAATACATAGTAGAGGTGAAGTGCAGACCAACTGTCCCATATAACATCAGATACTAGCAATTATTTGGCAACGATGATCAAATTGAAGACTTCCTGCGGTGTAAGAATGATTTCGAATGTACAAATATATATGTGGAGAGTTGTGATGATAATGTAAATAAATCATTTTTTGAAAGTGATAGTGTAAATAAAGTAGATTCAAATGAAATAAACGAAAATGAGGTAGACTCTGATATTTTACATTTGAAAAACAATGTTTTACCTAGAGGTTTCGTTTCGTTAGAAGACCTGTTTGATTTTAATGATGTATCGAAAAAGCCAAAGATTGAAGCTAGTGGTAAAGAGGTCGAAGAGTGTAACATAGGAACAGAGGAAAAACCCAAGATGATAAAACTTTTCAAATCTTTACCCCTGAGAAAAAACGCAAATACATTGAACTGTTTAAGGAATATGTGGAAATGTTTGCTTGGGGTTGTGAGGATTTAAAATCTTATGACACAAGTATCATACAACATAGGATCCCAATAAAAGAAGAACACAAACCTTTCAGGCATAAACTTAGGAGAATCAATCCCAAGTTACTTCCCCTGATAGAAAAGGAGATTAAAAAGATGTATGATGCCAAAATTATAGTCTCCTTAAGATTTTCCAAATGGGTTTCTAATCTGGTTCCTACCAGAAAGAAGACTGGTGAAATCAGGCTTTGCATTGATCTCTGAAACCTGAACAATGTTTCCCTCAAAGACAATTACCCTTTGCCTAAAATGGACCACATCTTACAAAAGGTAGTTGGGGCTAGTAATATCTCCTTACTAGATGGTTTCTCGGGCTATAACCAAGTCCTTATCCACCTAGATGACCAGGAGAAAACAACTTTCACCACACCCTAGGGAACTTTCTTGTATGTGAAAATGCCCTTTGGTTTGGTGAATGTTGGTGCCACCTTCCAAAGAGAAATGGATATTGCTTTTGTGGACGAACTTGGTAGGTTTATAGTCATATATCTGGATGACATGACTGTCTACTCCAAATCTGATGATGAACATTTACAACATCTCATACGAGTGCTTGAGAAGTGCAGGAAATTTGGGATTTCATTGAATCCCAAGAAAACCCTTTTCGGTTTAGAGGAAGGCAAGTTGTTGGGGCACATAATCTCTAAAGATGGAATTAAAATAGACCCCGACAGAATAGAGGCGATCCAGAAAGTATAACACCCTAGGAACATTAAAGAATTGCAATCATTCATTGGTAAAATAAATTTCCTAAGAAGATTCATACCCAACTTGGCTGAAATTCTCAGGAACATCACAAATATGTTGAAAAAAGACACCAAAATAAGATGGAACACCGAGTCCAAACAATCATTTGAGCAAGTAAAGCATGCACTTACACAAGCCCCGATTTTGATAAGTCTAGATTACACCAAAGACTTCTATTTGTTCTTTTTCACATCTGAACACACCATTGCAACAATACTATTGTAGAAAAACAACGAAGGGTATGAACAACCCATAGCCTTTTTTAACAAGTCTTTGAGAGATGTTGCACTGAACTACAATATAATGGAGACACAAGATTTTTCCCTGGTAAAATCTATAAAATATTTTAGAGTCTATATTATCCATTCTCACACCATTGCCTATGTTCCAAATGCGGTGGTAAAGGATATATGACTCAGGATAATCCATATGGTAGGAGAGGAAAGTGGATTGTTGTTATTATGGAATATAATATAGAAATTAAACCTACTAAATTGATCAAAGGTCAGGGTTTAACAAAGTTGATGGCTGAATCCAATTTCCATGCTTTAGATATTAACTTCTTGGCTACAAATGATGAGCATGGAGAGTAGGCGAATCCAAACGTAAAACAGGTATTCCTAAACTCTCCATGGTACACATACCTCATATTTGTCCTGCATAATTTACAAGCTCCCCTTGGTCTAACTAAAACTAAAGCTATATTTTTGAAACTAAAAGCATTGAAATTTTGTATTATAGATGGAAACCTTTATTGGAAAGATCTTGGAGGTATATTGCTTAATTTCCTATTAAAAGATTAAGCTGACATGGTATTGCAGGATTTCCATGCAGGAGACCATGGTGGGCATCTAAGTTGGAAGACCTCAGCTAACAATATTCTTAGAGATGGTTTTTACTGGCCCACATTGTTTGCTGATGTGCATAAAAAATCCACCTCATGCCACAAATGCCAAGTTTTCGAAGGTAAAAAGAAGCTCCTACCTTTACCCCTGAAACCCATCTTAGTTGAAGCTCCATTCCAACAATGGGGTTTGGACTTTATTGGAGAGATACATGCACCCTCTTCGGGCCAACACAAGTGGATCCTCACAACCACATACTACTTCACCAAGTGGATTGAAGTTGTACCATGTAGGCAAGCCCCTGACTCTGTCATCATTAAATTCTTGGAAACTAATATTCTGTCTTGTTTTGGATGTCCTAGGAAAATCATAACTGACTATGCAACAACCTTCAGATCCAAAAATATTATAGAGTTTTGTAGCTAGTACCACATTACTTTGGGACACTCCACATCTTATTACCCTCAAGGAAATGGACTGGCTGAGTCTTCAAATAAAATTCTGGTGAATATCATTAAGAAGACGCTACAAGAGAACAAGAAGTCTCGGCATAATAAGTTAGTTCATGCACTCTGGGATGATAGACTGACCACCAAAATATCAATTGGTATGTCCCCATACCAGTTGGTATATGGTACTGACGCAATTTTCCCTTCCTCTTTGGGGGTCCCTGTTGTGAAATTGTTGCAAGAAGTGCAAGCAGAGCCAAATGATACCCAAAGAAGAATAAATCAAATGATCTAGTTGAAACATTCCAAAGAAGAGGTGTTTAAAAAGACTCAAGTTATCTACGAAGGTATCAAAAAGATTTATGACAAGAGAACTAAAGAGATTGATTTTAAGTTGGGTGATTTGGTGCTGAAGTGAGATTCCAGAAATGAGGATAAGGGTAAACATGGAAAGTTCAATAGCTTGTGGAAAGGCCCTTACATCATTCAGGCATATAGAGGAAATAACACATTTTTTCTCAAAGACAATGATGGAACAGACCTGCCAGGTGGAACTGTAAATGGCAGGATGCTGAAGAATTATTTACCACCTCAATAAAGACCCTAGCCATCCATTTCCACTGTACAAACCATTTCTTTTACATTCAGGTTACGTGTGGGTGATGTTGATCAAATGTTTGAATCTCGCAGAGAAGGCCCTAAGCCACTCAATAGCGCCACCAAATTTTCAAAATAAAACAAATCAAGTAGCAGAAGAAGAAATGGAGAAAATATTTCAAGACATCAGAAAGCAGATTATTGGCACCTCGCAAAGAGAGCACCATCCCCAGGTGGAGCCACTTTTATAACCCTATGTTTCATAGGATCAACTAGTGACTGGAAATTTTTACTCTTGTTGTATTTTTTGTTGTAAATAATATTTCATTATGCAAATGATTTACAAAAGAAAAGAAAAAGAAAAAGAAAAAGAAAAGAAAAGAAAAGAAAAAGAAAGAAAGAATAAAAGAGGGTATGAAAAGAAAAATGATGAACCCCATGCAATAAGAATGGCTTGATTCATACAGTCTAATCATGGTCAAGTCTTTTGAATTTATCCTGATAGGATTAGTGAATAGATCTTGGCTAAATTGTTTAATCTTAGCCAAGTCAGATAGGTTAGTTAGTGAATAAATTTGATCAAATAGTTTAAACTTGATCAAATAGCCCCAGGGTAGAGTAATTTTTAACCCAACAGTCTAATCTGGGTTAAATGTGTTAGGTAAATAGATTAAGACATAGGTTAGTTGACTTTTCTTCCAATAAAACAAGCATAAAGTTGGATGAGATTATTTGTTTTGATGTTAGAAGTTTGTGTCCTAACCCCTTGATGACAAAATGAAAGGGGAGCAGCGCAAAAAAACCCACAAAATGGTGTTATCCTAAGTTTTTTGCAATGTAATACAATTCACACTCTGTGATTAAAGGGTGTGCCTAGATCAATGGCTGAGAAAACGACGCTCAGATCTATGGCTGACAGGTGATATCATACCCCCCAACCATCCTACCTTTAACGGCGGGGGGG